>LZPO01087143.1:150158-171352 GCA_001675575.1 Neotoma lepida
AATGCTACAAAGATAAAAGTAACCATATGGAGTGAGGAAGGACAAATAAAAANTGGTGGAGAAGTTTCCGGTACAAACAACTGGGAGAAGCCAAGCATGGTGACACATGACTAATCATCCCAGCACCCAGGAGCCTAAGGCAAGACTAGAGAATGAGATCCTGTCACAAAAACAACAGAAATGACTAGGAGAAGACGTGAAAGACTTGGGCAGGAGACTTGCATTCATTTTCCAAGCAGTGAATTCAAGAAGGAGCAGAAAGCAGTGTGCGATTTTAATTTAGAATCCTTTTCCTGACAACGATGGCTATGAGTGTCTAGTGACTGGTGCCAAAAACAGTTATTCACTGCCTTTGGTGCTACCGATCAGCCCAAAGTGGTTCTAACTTATGCCTAGGAATATACTCAGGAGAATTAGTCAGAAGANGACAGCAGAAAGTAAGAAGAGGCAACCCTCCTGCTACACACTCCTCCTTCAGCATTTACAGAGCTTATGCTTAACCACTACAAGGACACATTCATCAAAAGGGGTACTATCATTACTGCTACAAATGTCGTAGGTTAGCCTGAGACTCCTTGCTAGCTAGGGGCCTGTGGTTGGCTCCTATTAACAATGGGCCTCATCAGAATATTATTTTATTTATATCAAAGAAGGCAAGAACATGAAATAGAAACTTTCCAGAAGTGAATTTGGAAGTTTAAAAGCAATCTTTTGNTCACACCAGAGTTAATAAGATGTAAAATAAATGCAGAAGGGAGGGGGAAGGGGTTGTGNTCTGCAAAGCAAATCACCTTCAAAAGCCAAATGGTCACTTCCCATCTTTGCATATTTCATGTCTGTCAAATTAAGACTCTGAAGAACAAAGGAGTTTTGCATGCCATGTCCTAATGGCCCCTACCCTCATGTAAAAACTATGACCATCAGGAAGGATAAAAGTTGAGGTCGCTGTAGGGAAGCTATTATGAAACNAAGAGGCTCCCAGTCTCCAGAGAAAGGGTCCAAAAAAAGATCTGAACTGAAAGATTAATCTTTTTGCACTACTGCAGGGGAAGCATCCAATCCTTCCAGTGGGATTTTCCTGTCTAATGCTACCTGAAACAGGGGCCCGGTTCTGGTTCCTCTGCTTGCAACAAGCGCCCTCTCCCATTCCCACCCAGGGCAAAGACCAGTTTTTATTCCTAAAGCTAAGCTCCATGGGTGCTCAAGAATTTAGTTGAGTGAAGGAATGAATAATTGGCCTAAAGCAGAATATAGTGAGAACTTGGAAAGAACAGTAGGAGCATTGCATTCTGAGGCTCATCAGCCCAAAGGGAGCTCAAAAGAAATCAGTTCTGCGGTGCCATCTTGCCTATCATCTTAGGGATGAGAGGGAATCTTACTAAGGTCACAACTCCTTCTCGTGATTAAACACCAGAGCAAGTTCCAGCCTCCAGTGAGGTGGTCAAGTGACTAAGCCCGTGTACGACAAGACAGAAAAGTTCCAGCAACAAGACCAAAACAGAGTTGGAAAGGTGGCTCAAGTNAAATAGGGATAAAGCTGACTGAGTGACCTTGTGTCCTAAGAAGGCGAAGACAAGAGAGAGAATGATTACAGCTCTCCAGCTCCATCAAGAATGGAGTGGAAGGCAAGGACTGTGACCATATTCTCCAAACAATGTCAAACATAAGACAATATCCTAAGAGCATTCACAAAGTAGCTGTGAGTGTCTGGCGTTGTCCTCTGTGTGTCCCACGAACTGTCACATCTCATTTAAAACAGACCATACTTACGGCAGCNCTCTAAGGCAGATATGGCTGTTACTATTTTTTTTTACATGAGTGAATCAAGAATTGGGGACAGGAAGGAACTTTTCATAATCATACAACTGGTGAAGAAATGAACCATTTGCTTATTTCCCCAGAGGTCCAGGGCACAGCTTATAAAGGGAACCCTACCTTAATGATGCAGTCTCTTAGGCCAGCATTACAACTGCTGAAGCATCACCCACCTCCTATAGAGAAGAGACATATCTGGAACCCAGTGAATGCGCAGTCTGAAACTATTTGCATTCTCTGAGGCTTGCACTCTGGGGCCTTTGAATATTGTCATCAATCTTAAAGAATGACTTCCCAAATAATATTCTAAGGTTCAACTGGATCTGGTTATCAGAGAAATATGATGCTCTAAGCTGTGTGGATATATTAGGTACAATTCTTCTGTGTTTGAGCTATTTCACCATTAAAAAAAATTTTGTCGTGTGTGTGTGTGTGTGTGTGTGTGTGTGTGTGTGTGTGCGCGCGCGCGCATATGTGTGCACGTTAACGGGCCATGGTTTGTGTGTGGAGGTCAGAGGGCACTTTGTAGGAGTTGGTTCTCTCCTTTTACCATATAGGATCCAGGGATCAAACTCAAGAACTCATGCTTGTCAGTAAGCATCCTTATAGGCTGAGCCATCCCACCAGCCCTCATCTCTATTTTAAATACCTTCTAGCCTAGCCTTGAATAGACAGCTACTAAGTCAGATGTGAGTAGGATCCTGGCTTCCTGTGGGGTTCAATACACTGGAGTTGCTACAACTAATTGCATCCATGGATGAAGAAAGCCCCAACACCCACGAGGTTGTGGCCCCAGCAGCATTCCTCTAACTTAGGTGAAGTTGAAAGCTCCAGATTTGGCCAAATCCACACTGTGGCAGAGAGGAGATGCTGCTGCCGAGAGCTCACGCCCTGGAGCTCAGCTTTATTAACCTTCTCTCTTACTCTGTCACTCATCATGTAGCTCTTAGACTATGATATGGGGCAAATTAAATATCAGAGAGAGAGAGAGAGAGAGAGAGAGAGAGAGAGAGAGAGAGAGAGAATGTGTGTTCTGAGAACTGAAAGCAGGTCCTTCTGAGCTGACCCCCACACGCACACATGCACACCACCCTCTCTCAGCCCTGTTACTTTTTCAAAGCTCTGTTTCCCAGATGCTACCACATTACAAACATCAAGCTCTTGCCGCAAGCATCATACCCACTGAAATGGAAAGTGCATATGGGTGCTTCTTGGTCATCCTGAGCCTGTGGGCTCTCCTGCTGAGTGCAGCAGGCCCTGGGGGCTCTGCATATCTTCTAAGATATCTCTTCCTGAACCTTGTTTTGTCACTTAAACTTCTACCCCAGTGCCCGCAAGCACCCCTCTGTCCTACTGGGCTGCTCAGCTCTCTCCCTTCCACAAGGCACTTGTTCTGGTTTCAATGGCTGTTCTTGCTTTTTTTTTTTTTTCCTACCTCAAAGGTTTGCTGGTCTCTTGAAATGTTGGTGGCCTTCATTCTTCAAGAATCAGCCAACGTCTCATCTGTCCCGGGCACCCCTTTTCAATTCTGACTGTCGTTACTAGACAGTCTGCCACCTCTGACTTTCTGCTCTCTTACATTGTTGGCAACTGTAATTCACATCATCAAACACTGTCCTCATAAATCACCACACAACATTTCTCAATTTTTTCTCAGAGGCAAATACCTGCCCTCCAATGGCTTTGCAACCGTGGTAACTAAGTACAGGGACTCAGGCCAGTTGAGGCAGTACTAAGAAAGTTGAGTTCTGGGCCAGCTGGTCTATATATTTTGCAAGACCCTGTCAGTTAAAACCAAACAGAACAACAACAACAACAAAAAAAGTGAAGAGCATGGACTCTCGGCCAGACTGCTCACCTCAAAGAATTTTAGGTTCTATGATCTTGGGCAGAAGATTAAGAGTTCAAAGCAAGGTTGAGAATTCAAAGCTAGCAACCTAGAAAGACCAGAAAGATGTGGTAAGGCCCTGTCTCAAAATATAAAATAAAACAAACCTGTCATGCAGCAAATTTTCAAGTATTACATATTGTTGTTATTACCCTCATCATTGCTACAAGTATAAATCCCTGGAATAATACTCCTAGCTAAAAAGAATCCAACAAAAACATAGCACTGTGTTGCTCTTAAAAAACTATATTTACCTAATCTTGGAGCAGCAACCTTTTTATATGGGGCCAGGTTTGCAGGACACGGGTCTCTGTCAACACTCTGTGTTGCAGTATACAAGTAGCCATGGACAGTCCATGAACAAAGGGTTGTGTCGTGGCCTCATAAGTGGATGGAATGTTATCTGATTTTTTTACATGTCATTTTGCCCTTCTTGCATTTCTTGAATCATTTTTAAATGCACAGAAAGCTGGACCTGGTAAGGAAGGCCTATAACCCCAACTCTTCATGAGGCTGAGGCAGGAAGATCATAAGTTCAAAGCCAGCCTGGGCTACTGAGTGAATTCAAGCCCCATTGTAACAGGGAATCTATAAGGCTTTGTCTGAACATAAAGGAGCAAAGAGGGGGGTGGGGGTGAGGAAGGAAGGAAGGAAGGAAGGAAGGAAGGAAGGAAGGAAGGAAGGAAGAAAGAAAGAAAGGAAGAGAGGAAGAGAGGAAGAGAGGAAGAGAGGAAGAAAGGAAGAAAACTGTGAACATCACTCAGTGGTCCAGTGCTTGTATGGCATTTGTGAGACCCTGGTTCTATCCCTAGTATCATAAAGCAACAAAATGAAAAAATGTACTAGAGTATGAATTTGTCAAAGAATAAACAATTTTTGAAAGCAAAATCCATATGTACTGGGACAATCTTGGCTTGCAAACTATATAAAAATGGGCTGCAAACTGAATGTACCTTGGGTATACATGTCTAGGGTCACACAAGCTATTCCCCAATATGTCACTGTATGGTGCTCATTCTCAGTGAAATCAGTTATGGCAGGCACTGAACTGCTTTGTCCCGCAGTCAGCCAGGCTCATGTGACTGGCTCTGGCCACTGTGTGACAGGTGCAATGGGCAGTATAGAGGACTCAAGCTGTCCTCCCTGCCATAGTGACCATGGAGAAGACACCATGAGAATCAAGAGCCTGTATTGCTAGACCACCGCATATGGCAGTTCCCTGGGAGAGTTGTCCCAGAATCTGAGGACTTGGGGTGATCACAAAATGTATTTAGGATCGTGAAATAACTGGTGGTGGTTGTCATGGCCGAACCTACTCTCCTCAGTTTAACACAATATCTCTCTGCAAGTATAAGCCAAAGAACAGTATTAAAATTGGATCAATGGAGCTGGGNGTTGGTTCGGTGGGTGAAATACTTGCTGCACAAGCATGAGGACCTGGACTCTAGAACATACCTCATAAGAAATGGGCACATCTGCCTATAATCCCAGCTCTGAGAAGCCAGACGTGGGTAGATCCTGGGGTTGCTGGCCAGTCAGTCTAGCCCAAACAGTGAGCTTCAGTTTCAGTGGGAGACCCTTTCTCACAAGAAAGGTGGAAGACTATTGAGGAAAGACCTGATGTTGACCTCTGGCTTCCTTACGTGCCTACATGGGTGAGCTCGCCAGCATACAAATGTGTAACCCGCACATCCATACACCTTGCACACATTTTATATATATATATATATAAATATATAAATATTTATATATATAATATATATGTATATATATAGAGAGAGAGAGAAAGAGAGAGAGATAGGTGATAGACAGACAGACAGACAGACAGACAGACAGATAAGAATGAATAAACAGGACTCGAAGGATTACTCAGCAGTTAAAGGAGCTTGCTGGTCTAACCCAACTTCAATCCCCAGAATCCACACAGTGGAAGAAGAGAGCTGAGAGAGTACAACTGCAGGCTGGACTCTGACCTCCATGTGCACACACATAAATAATTGAATATATAAAAAAATGTTCTAAAGGAGTGTAAAGTCACCTAGCATTACCTGGCTTAGTATATCGCTTCATATAAAAGGTCACTTAAGGAAAAACGTGCAGCCTTATGGACAATACACTGAGATCAGAGGTATTTTGTCTTCAAGTTCCTTCACCAGAAACATGAATCATCTTTTCTAGACATAATCTTACAATAACCAGAGAAAAGTTTCCAAGCCAAGAGCTTTGATAACTTGGGCATCTGATTTGTCTGACCCTTACGTTTACATTATAAGACAGCAAGTGTCTTCTTTTAAAAAGATTGATGGTGGCCACAATAACACAGAAAAGCAAGTAATATTTATTGCTGGCCCACTGTAGAAACGCGAGTGACAAGTGTGAAGAGTTTGTCATCTGAAGAAATCCACAGCATTAGATTGGCTCATCACCCTGGGCTGTCTGGCTCTGGAGAGATTTTAATCTTAGATGATCAGTACTACTCAGGTCCCTGAACACGAGTGAGGAAACTTAACTCTATACTGCTGAATGATAAAATAAATCTCAGTGTTCATAGAGGGCATACCTGCGGTGTGATGTTTGTAAACGAATATTTAATATTCTCAAATGAAGATTTCTTTTTCACTATCCCCTGCTGGCTAAAGATGCACTCCGACAGTCTACAGTACATGCTACCACTCTATAAGGACTGTGGTCTTTTTCTAGACCCATGAGTCAAAAGAAAAGCTGAGAGATAAGTAATCAACCCAGGGCTGGCATTTAATCCCACTTTCAAAAATACCACCACCCAAGGTAAACAGAAGTCCCCTACCCAGGCCCACAGCAGGCTAACAGGTAATGACAAGACTGCATTTGTGAGTCCTCTCTCAAGCCACTGAGAGACCACAGCCTTCTGTTCCCTCCCTCCTGGGAAGCCTCTCATGGAGGCTGTGAGGTCAGGCTCTGCATGGGGCNTGTAGTGGCCCCCTGGGCTCCCTCATCTTTCACACACAACTCTCTCAGGAAGAACCTCTCAGACGACAGAAGTGTGGTCTAGACAAGAGATGGGGAANGAACGGGGCATCATTCATTAACAGATCTGAAAAAAGAGAAAACAGTGGACAATTGACCTTCAGTGTCAATAAAACACGGCTGACCATTAAACAGGAGGGAAACAAGGACAAAAGCCAGTCAGTTACTATCCAGTCACCTGGGAAGAAAACAAGAGAGCAGGCTGGGGCGCACTCTCATCCTAAAACAGGAGTGGGAATGCGACATGGAAGCTCACCTGTCTTCACACCTGTTAAGTAGGCACCTCAGTTCGCCATTTGTCTGGGGTTTGAGACTTACTATCGGCCTACTTAGCAACACCCAGAGAAGACTGAGCTCTCACCACAGAAAGGCTTGCCTGTTGTGTCAGACGATGCTCTCTTAACTCTAGTTCTTATAATTTTTTCACATCATCAGCTTCCCCCCTATATTGACTTTCCTGAAGGTCTATGCCAGCCTGGGGCTCTGTGTCGCCTATACCACCAAACCCAGCAGATGTAAAGAGCAGGAAAAGGAGCAGAGGGAATCCAGACAGATGTTGCACAGTCTGCCAGGGCCTGTGTGGGGACGGCAATCTGGAGGGAGTGGCCTCACAACAGCCAACTCCATTCTGAGGCCTCTGAGGGAATTAGAGATAACTTNACATCACTGAAAGAGTGAAGGGGGAGAGCAGCCATGTGGAGTCAAAGGAACATTGGCTTCCAAAGTAAAAATGTGACATTTCCCTCCCGGACTTGGCCACAGCATGATTCCTTTGCTGACGGCACCTCCTTTCATCTTCTTTGACTGCAACTCTTACCTTGCTCACCAAATTACCAGCAGATGGGACAACAGAAACAACTCTTGAGGTGGACTTANTGAAAATCCTCCCTGATAAAGGAGAAACAAGGTGGGGGATTTCTCTCACAAGGCAGCCACTTGTCAGTCACACACATCCATGGCCTGTGACCCNAAGCATCACCTATGAGGTTGAAACTCCNTAAGTTATGGCGAAGTTGCTGTGTAAAGCCAAATTTGATTTAACTAACAGCTCAGNTCCAAGTGTCCTCACGTGTTATCTACCCTAAGAACATGCTCTGTTGCTCCACCATCTGAAATCAGTTTCTAAGAGTTGTCCACTGCACTTATCTGGCCTTTAGCATTGACTGNCTTGTGCCCTGNNTGGAGGGAAGGGGAGCTCAGTCTACCTGTGAGAGGTCTGGTCTCTAGAAAGCTAAGGTAATGAATGACCTTTTACACATTTTAAATTCCCACGTTCCCAGGCAAAGGGCTACAAATAATGAAAGCTTGATCAACATTTGTAAAATGAAGGGATGGATGAGTATACAGACGTACAGACTCTGAACCCTGTCTGGGGAAATGTTGGTGCAACATAGATACTTCTTGCTTTTATTATTATTGTCCTTTGCTTATGGGGGGCTGGGGAAATGGTTCAGTGGGTAAAGTCCTTGCCATAAAATCCTACAGACCTGAGTCTGGATCCCCAGCACCCGTGTAAAAGGTTGGAAGTAGTCCTCTCATATAGATAGGTCCGGTGCAGCAAGGCAAAGACAGAATCCCCCCAGAGGTCATTGGTCAGCCAGCCTAACCCAAATTTCAGCTCCAGATTNAGTAAAGAGACCTGCTCTCAGAGAATAAGGTAGAAAGCATTTGAGGAAGACACCAAGATGCTGACCTTTGGCCTCCACAGGCACACAGAGCAAACATACATATACACAGACATGCACACAAGCACACCCTCGAANACATGTACATATAATGGTGAAGTAAGCCAGACCGCACCCTTTCATGAACTAATTACATAAACAGTTAATGACTCTAGGCCTCAGTTTCCCTAGCTCCATCACAGAATAGACGTGTCGTCAATACGGAACAGATACTTCATTGGGATATAGTAAGAGTCCAAGGAGATAACTTTTCTACAATTTTCAAAGTCTAGTTAAGTGACCTAANGAGACATCATAGCAGGGAAAGGGGCAGTATAGAATATGGTCTTACATACAGCGAAAGTGAGATGCCAGAGTAACCAAGAACAGGTGGATTGCTGCAATATGACCCTGCAGCAAACCCAAAGCCTGATTTCCCTGTGTGTGCCTTAAAACTCTGCCTCANCTCCCCAGTCTGTACAATGAGNGGGTCATAACTGTAGTACTGCATGGCTCANGCTAATACATGCAAAGTCCATAATGTAGCTTGACACAAAGTAAATCTCAAAAAGCGGTAGACCACTACTTACTTTTACTATGAGCATAAGTACCACCATTTTTCTGCCACCTCTACATAGGAGGAATCCTAGAAGTGTTCCTAGAGACGATTTCAAACATTAGAAAGCTCACTAACCCCATCCTCTCCCGTATGCAGTTAGACAGTATCACCCAGGATAAGATAGCCATCACCTTACTTCTTGGGAGTAGGGCACACCTCCCATGGAATGCCAAAGGAAGCCAGCCACAACACACCTGCAAAGAGGGGACACAGTAGACTAGAGTATCTACCGTTCACAAGACAGAGGGTCCTAACAGCATCCAGAGTGACAGAAATGACAGAAATATCCCCCGATTTTGTTTATCTGAAGAAGANAAGGTTGGCCAATTACAGTTCCCAGCTGAGCACTGCTCTCCTTGTTGAAATGCGTCAAGAGATACGACAGATTTCAAAGGCAAACATCTCTACATGTCCCTGTGGGACCCAAGCCAGGCTGAGCCAAGAAGCGTCTGTGTTAAAGTGATGTCTCATCTGAATGACAGCCAGTCTACCTAGGTCCCAAGCTGAGAATGCTGACAACAGGAGAAGGGTGCTGAGTGATTTTGAAGATGAGCCCAGGGTCTTTGTGCTCCCAGAAGCACCTGCGCTTTTCTGGGATGCCTGGGTTTGCTCCATGGAGGAATGAAGACAGCTCTGACCACCCATGTGGGCCTGGAATTACTAGAGACTCAGGTTGACAGTTTGCAACACAGTGGGATAAGCAAGCCCCCAAGAAAGGGCAGGGATGGCTGTAGGGCATGTACTTCCTTGTCCCAAACCAGAAGGAGAGGCTTCCACACACAGACTGGCACCCCATGGAGTGATCCCTTCTGAGGAAAAGCAGCTCAGGGCTAAGCAGTCACCAGGTCTCACCACGCTTGAGAGCTTGCAGTTCTTATGAGCTAATCTTGCAGAACTCCGCTCCACTCTTTGCCCTTCTCAAGTCCCTCTGAAGAACACTCGCGCTTACAACAGGAGGACTGCAGCCAGGCTAAGACTCCTTGCCTAACCTGCTTGATCTCATCCCTGATTCTGAATATCACCCTGCCACCCACAAGAACACCATCCCTCTCCCCCAGGGCTTGGACAGCAGGTCCACAAGGAAGGTAGGCTGGCCGCATCCCTGCAGAGAGCTGCCCTAAGCTATTCTCCTCCTCCTACCTCCACCCTCTTCAAGGAGTTAAAGCACCCTCCCTCCCTAACCCAGGGAGCCTTTCTCCTCCTAGGCAGCTAGCTGCACAGGCNGCCCTGCAGGGGTACCAAATTCCTGGTAAGACAAAGTTTTCCAAGCAAAATCTGCAGTTTCTCAAGCAAACAAAAAAGACAGCCCCCTTCCCCCAATCTGGTCCTCAGTGGATCAAAAGAGAAGGAACAGTAAGGGTTTTATTTTTAAAATAGAAGGTAAAAAATACTCTGCCTGCCACTGCAGCTAGAATATAACTATCCCCACACACTCCAAACCAGAAGTTCTTTTTCTGTCCTAATATGAAGCCCAGGAAGAGTCAGACACTTGCAAAGCCCCAAGGCGCATGCCCACACTTCCTTCAAGGGGATCNTAGAAGATGGAGCCTGGTCCCTAAGGCTGCTTAGGGAGCTGCCTCCCAGAGAGGTCAGAGGCTGCCTCAGCTATGATTAACCCTAAGTGCCAAGGAAAAGGGAGCTGGTCAAGACCTCAGCCCAGAACAACTGCAAGACACAGGAAAGGACATCTTTGTGTCAAGTTCCCTCTCTGTGTACAACCACCACAACCTCTCAAAGTTGAAGGCTCTTTTCAGTTTCTATTAGCTTCTTTCTACAGCCTCCCAACTCCTACAAACCCCTGACACAGTGAGCATGCTGGGAGAAAATACCACAGCACTGTAGGTGCTANCTGAGCCAGGGAGAGTACTCCAATCTTTTTTTTAGGGTTTGTCACCCCTGTCCTGACACTTTGATGCCTACCCAGNGAGACAGGCCTGTCTCAGGGAGACCTCTGAAGGGAGCAAGGGCTGGCAGAACACACAGGTGAAGAGAGATGGAAGAGGATGCACCTCATGCATCCTCTACTTACCAGGAGAGCTTGAATCCTTTCATTAGTACAGTCACGAGAATCCACTGACCATGTCCTTAGCATCCCTGTCACAGCTCCGAAGGTCCCAGGACATAGTGGAAAAGATGACGAAGTCCCAAAAGAACAGAATCCCATATAATGTGACTTAAACACAGAGAAAGGAGAGGAGAGGGAGGAGAGAGAGAGGGAGNAGAGAGAGAGAGAGAGAGAGAGAGAGGAAGAGAGAGAGAGGAAGAGAGAGGAAGAGAGAGAGAGCTGCTGCCTCTGTTCCCACTGCCCCTCTCCCAGCTCTCAGAGGCCAAGGGCAGCTTGGGCAAATCCAGCCCCAGGCTGGAGCCGGCTGCCCTGGCTGTTGCCGCCACTGCCAGTCTCTGATGAGGATGGGTACTCTGGCAAGCCTGAGCTGAGCGAGCCCTGGAGTTGCATCCACAGTCAGGCTGGCTGCCAGCCACCCACCCTCACCTCCTACCGGCCATGGGCAGCCTCAGGGAGGAAAAGCAAGGAGGGCCTTGAGGATCAGAGCACCGACCTAGCAGAACCTGCACTCTCCTCCCCCAGGCGGCAGCTCCATGTAATCTCCTAATCAATGCAGTACCCAAGCAAAGCACCGCCAGTCACTTCCGCCCATTTAAAGACACAGAACATGTTTTGTCCCAGAATGGGACAGATCACCAGGGATGCCCGGGATCAACGTGCTGCATGGAGGAATGTGGTACCAGGAGGGAAGAGGCAAAAAGCTCTGAAGAGGGATATCGTCACAGGCACCCAACAATATGAACCAGGTNAGTTAATAGGTCACACCCTTGGCAGGGGAGGGGTCCTGGACAACATCAGGATTTCTTAACTGAGCAGACCTGAAAATCCTAGCTACTGCTTATTGTCCCAAGGAAGGCTGCTCAAGACCACCTTAGGTAGCACTGTCAGTTCCCAGGGAAGCGAGCTGAGGTAGCCAGCAGGCTCTGAGCTCTCAAGCAGTTAGTTCTGAGCACAGAGAACTCATAGTTCCTTTCTCCTGCTGGGGACATTGCCCAGATTATCAGGGCATGTGGTGAGCAGCTCTGAGTGGTAAAGCAGCCAGGAGGTCACCTCAAGTCAGGAATCCTTTCAAGGTGGCCCCAACAGACTGCCCTGACTTAGGACTTAATCAACATGTCATCAGCCACACAAGCCACAGGCAGACCTTCACCAGGAACACTAAGTTAAAAAAAAAAAAAAAAAAAGAAAAAAAATGTGGACTTTGAACTTCTTGAAGTGGGGGAAATGCCTACCACTCTCCAAACCAACTCTAGGTTGGAGGTTCCCCCACCAACTGCTTCTCTGGCTGTACCACTCACTCCCCTCTGGCCTTCCCCATATTATTCATTATCTGGGTCAGTAATGCGGACCGGTGAAAAAGAACAAAGAGGAGATTAATTATGAAATAGCAACCTTCAGCTGAACCATAATAAGCCTTTCCACCAAAACTGGCCTGAAACAATCGAAAGCCATGCCTGAGCTAACTACACATCACCCAAGCTTGACTCTCCAAGGTAATACTCTTAAGGAACGCAGACAGACCAGCAGACCCCACTGGGAACAGTCATCGGGCACNTACCGCTTATCACCTGCCTCCTTCTTTCTATTGGGTACCCCCAGGAAGGTAGGGAATGGGCATCTCCTCCCACTCAGTGTAATGTCACCCTGGATAGGAGGTTTTTTGGTGGGAGGGGTCCTGTCAGTAGGGGCTTCCTTGATATGATGTTAAGTAAACAACTAAATCATTGCTGTCTCCCTCCAGCCTTAGACCAGACAGAAGAAACACTCTCTAGGATGCTGAACTTTCAGGGATATGCTAGCCAAACAACCATGACTGGTAGAATTCTTTTCCATCCATAACCCCATTGCAGGTGATGTTCAAATGCTTCCAGGATCTGAACACATCCCCAATTGTGTTTTTAAGGCTCCTTGGGCCTGTATCCAGGCCATACATTCAGCACAGNAATTGATGAGATATACCAGATTCCAAAGNGCACAGAATTGCTCTCCATGACTGGGTAATTTGATCACTGGAGAACTCCCAAATCCCGTGATCCAGCTCCTAGATTAACATCACTGATAGTCCTCTATATAGATGTCAATGTTCTCTTTGGCCCCATTGCTCCAATCATGGAGAACACTCCAACACCAGCCCAGTGCACCCCAAGCATTACTCTAAAATACATTTCTGGAAAAGTTAAATTCTTTGGCCTTTGGCCATCAGCTACTTTTGGAAACTCCATAGAAACCCTCTTTTGCCACTGCTAACAAGAGTACATGCAGGGGNTGTGGAGTCAGTTGCTGAGCTAGGCACAGTGGGTTTGCACTTGTGATCCTGCATGCACACGTGAGGTATTTGCCAGGGTTGTGTCTCAGACACTACAATTGAGTAATAGCAAGGGCAGTGTCTTGATATGTCTAAAGCCAAATAGCCAGGGAGATGCAAATTAGGGATATGAATTTAGTCAGATCNAACTCCAAACTCAATACCTATACATGTTTATAAAATTTAAAAAAAAAGTCTCAGGGCAAGGAGATGGTTCTTGGCTCTGAGGATAAAGATGGCTTCTGGCCCAAGAAGAAGGACCAGTGTTCCAGTAGGCATATAAGTTCACATGGGAATCCCAGTGCTGGGGGGAATGGAGACAAGCAGATCCTTGGGTTTGCTGACCAAAAATCAGTGAGCTCCAGGACCAGTGAGAGACTCTGTCTGAAAACTAAAGTAGAAGATGACAGAAGATACTCAACATCAACCTTTGGCTTCACATATGAACGTACAGGTAAGCGTNCATGAAGACATATGCATACCCATGCNTGCATGCACACACACACATATCTTTTCTCTCAGAAANGCTGGTTAAAAAGAGCTCATTTATGCCAAGACAAAGACTATAACCAATAAAGAAAAAAACACTATGCCAAGGCAGCCTCTGCGTTACAGATGAGTGCTGAGTGCCAGTGTGCGTGACACGGAGGCCTGGTGGGACAGGTGACAATCACCCCACAGACTCCCTTGGCCNATGGATNAAGAACTCTCCCTAGTGCTCTGGAAACCAATGCCATATTTTTCAGTCCATAACGAAAAACCTCCAAATAGGATCCAAACAAGGCTGATGAGACACAGACCACTCCACATCCCTGATATAAATTAGTGATGGAGACCGTGAGAGAGAGACAAATGCTCATCTCATGGACTTGCCCTGCCTTACCTTCTTGTGGACAGCATTCTGTACACGCAGAGCAGTTCCCTCTCTGGGAAATGGAGCACACTGGCATAAGTTCTAAGAATGAATGTGTGCCTTCTCCTGATGGCACCTGCCTCTCCANGGGCTGGCTGCGCCGTAATACTCATGTTTCGNGAAGGCACAAAATATTTTAGAGAAAACTAGATGCTGAAGAATTCCTTATCTGGCAAGATGACCACACAGACTAGAAAACAGAAATCCAAAAGGAAATTATTTCAAAATGCCNTGGGGTACTGGCAAAACCCAAAAAGTTAGGGAAAATATAAAGTTCAAACATTTAGTGATGGCAGAAACAAAAGCTTTAGTTTTCATGGCCTCAAAGCACAGAGAGAAACTCTAAAAGCCCACTAGTGGTGGGGTTTAAAAGGAGGTTTTATAATACAGTGGTATTGCCCAGATGGGTCCCTGCTTGGCTACATCTCACTTTCCTGGTACAGCAGGTTCCCCCAGGCCCTAATAATGAACTTNAAAGAATTCAGGCCAGTCCTAAACCTTGACTTGCAACAATGGACAAAACAAATGATCCTCAAACTGATCTTCCTATCAATTCAGTGATTATAGCGTAAGTTTCCTGAACAAATCTCTCTCTCTCTCTCTCTCTCTCTCTCTCTCTCTCACACACACACACACACACATCTGCAAAAGAAAAGAAGGATAAATTTTAAATGACCAACTTCCTGTCATTGCTGGGAGGAAATACATGCACTAGATATTGAGAAAAGGACTGATTGGATGTTTATTAAAAATTCCTGTAAGTCTATGAGAAATAAGCATAAGGAAAATAGGCAAAAGGTTTGAATAAGGTCTTTCAGAAGGGGAAATAATAAACACAGGAACAGGTCCACACTTTACAAGGACTCAGGAAAATACAAATTAATTAATTATTAATTAATTGATACAGAAAATTAATATGATACTACTTCAGACCTATCTGATTGGCCAAAATTTTTGAATCAAACAATATCAAGTATTGAGAAAGAGCTAGTGGAAGGGCATATTGACTCAACTAATGAATTATGGGAGAGTTGAACAAGTACATCCCTACCCCATCAATACTATGGGCCATTCTACTATACTGATGAAAGTAAATTACATGAGGGTGCACACACAAGAAACTCAATACAGTACACAGCATGTGATAATGAAACCTCTGTGAAAATCAAAGGTATCTGCAGTATTTTCAAGTAGAATGTTACACAGCACGGAACATGCGCAGTACTGCACTATACAACAGAGTGGCTACATCTCAGAAACCCAACACTGAACCAAAAACAAGAGTCAATAAAGATCTTACATGTTCTTCTGTAAACATACAAAGAACAAATAAAATTCATACATATAATCTATGTCCATACAATAAAAAACGAATCCTAAACCTTGACATTGAACAAAGGAGCAAGCAACAAAGAGAATAACAAGTCCTTCAGAAAGTTGGTCAAGAGAACGGTGTTAACTGAGGGAAGTTCGTTTTCTCTTCTTCATGCTTTATGCCTAATTTGCATTTTGTCTTTCCCTTTTCTCCCCAAATCAGAATATGACAAATTAGAAATATTTCTCTGTTGATACATTTGTCAGATTATTTTGTGTATCTTGTAAATATCCTTTTGTATCTGCTCAATGCTTATGAAACCACGTTTAGGATAATAGAGCAAAACACTCCCACATCAATCTTCTTTGATATGGGGTGAGGTCTGACCATGAAGGTGTTTTATATTATTCATGTTTCAAAACCTGTTTGGGGCTGTAGCTCATAGATACCCATTTGATTAATATAAAGTTGGGTTTGTGTTATTCTAAGCNTCTTAGGGTGGCTCTTCAAAAATTTACTGAGTTAAACATAGAAAAATGTTCATTTTTATTTTACCTGCCTTTTTTGTGTGTTTTTGTTTTTGTTTTTTGATTTTTTGTCTTGGCTTCCTCCAAACCTTAAGGTTTCTAACACCCTGGTGATGTTTCCTGTCTAACCCAACAAAAGCAGTGACTGGTGTTTCATCCACAGATAGGGACTGGAAAGGTATTCAGCTAGAGCATGCCACCTCCACACACCCAAGATTCTTGGCCAAAGCCAAGTCCAGAAACTGTGTATCAACAGTCAGGGTCCACAGACGCATTTGGACAACTAGAAGAACTCAAGGGTGAATTCAAGACCTTTGACTTCATCTCCTCATGAGAGTTCTTCCCCAACAGCAGAGGGTTGGGCCACCTCCTGACCTTGCTAAGTCACTCCAAGCAAATAGTTCTGTATCTGGAGCAGAAAATGGATGGCGAGATCCCTGAGGCTCTCCTTGTACCTCAAGTTCTCAGACTCTGGCCACAGTCCCTCTGCCCATTCCTTCTTCAGGGCAGCAGAGCTAAGCTGCAGTGGAGCAGCATGCCTCTAGTTGCTGGCAAAACTGGGACAGAGCGGTGCTGCAGTCACACGCTGGGGAATCAAAGCTCCAAGCTCTGGCAGGAGAGTCATCAGGCGCTGAGAGTGTTATATTTAAGGAGCATTTTGGAGGTCAGGAAGCAAGCAAGAGAGGAGTGAGGGGTGGGGGAGGGCATAGCCTCCCAAACACTCCATTTCAACAACAAGCCTCCTCATCATCCCCTAGCCAGAATCCTCTTCCAAACTCCAAATTGCAGTCAATAGAGGCTGTGTGCGGGGCCGGCAGATGGCCAGAGCTGCACTGATCAGGTGCTCCCTACCACTTCCCTGTTCCTCCCCCTCCCTCCTCCTCCCTGCCTCAGCACTCACCACTCCCCACCCTCTGCCACTATTAGTCACAGGCTCTGGGGTGACAGTGTAGGCTGTAGGCATTGGCCTTGCCTTCTGGTCTGTTCATCTGTGTCAGCTCCCAGCCTGGAGCCTCCGGAGCATCCCCCTTGTCCTTAATACCCTTGGTGCACACCCCAGCCCTCTAGCCCTACATCCCAGAGAGCCAGTGCTCTGCAGGAGGCTGGTGGAGGTTGACAGACTTGTGGGCAAATTAAGCCAGGCTTTTTGTGTCTAGAGTATTTCCTTCTGCCTCTGTGACCCCAGAGATTCACTTAAGGTCTTGAAGATGAAATTTNAAAAAGACAAAATAACTTCCTCTTCCCCAGCCTTCTCTGCTCCCCCTTCACAATCTGTTAATCCAGAATGCTTCTTCAGGCAACAACAGCAGGAGCAAAGCCAAAACCAGACTCCAATCAACTCTAGCTTCCATCCTGCCCCCAGGAAAGGAAAAGCAGGACCAGGGCTGCCAAGGACAGACAACACACCATTCCAGAATGGTAAGTGGGGGTGCATACATGGTATCTTGTGAACCTCACAGTGACCCAGCACAAAGTTAAATATTAAACAATTAAACAGGAAAGAGTTAATATTGGTTTAAGGAAGAAACCAGGGTTTGGTGATGTCCAATTCTTTTCCCAACACTACCAGCTCCCACTAGTTCCAAGATGAGTAGGTACATCAGGCCCCCTGCCCTCACAGGTCCTGCATACAGGATTCCAACCTTGGATACAACATATTCCTAGAAAAAGCTGCATGTTACAGAACATTCTCAAAGTTCATTATTCCTCAAATAATATAACAACCAATTACATAGTGTTCACATTGCATTACGTACTATAAGTAGCCTAGAAATGATTTAATATGAATACATATTATATACAAACATGCCACTTTACATAAAATACTTGGACATTAGGAGATTTGAAAAGTGGAGTATCAAGGGACCAGGACCCTGAGTAAGTCCAAGGAATGCTGTTGTAAAGGTTTGAATGAGAAGGGCCTTCATAGGCTCATAGATTTGAATACTTGGTCCCCAGTTGGTAGAACTGTTGGGGAAGGATTAGGAGGTATGGCCTCATTAGAAGAGATGTGTCAACAGGGGTGGGTTTTGAGGTTTCAGCAGCCTACACCACTCCCAGTTAGCTCTCTTGCTCTGCCTCCTGGCTGTGTATCAAACATAAAAGATCTCAGTTGCTGCTCCAAAAGCATGCCTGCCTGCTGCCATGGTCCCCTCCATGATGATCATAGACTTCAACCCTCTGAAAATGTAAGCAAGCTCCCAATAAACTCTCCTTTATTTAGAAGTTGCTTTGGTCATGGTGTCTCTTCACAGCAGTAGAAAGATAACTGAGACAGAAGTAAAAACGGGAAAAGCTAAAAGATAAAGGGATACCTAGAACCACAAGAGCTCTGTACTCTCTAGCCTGGAGCCTCTGTGCCCAGATAACACATAGATGACCGGCTGCACTCATGCTGCCTGAGAACCCAGCTAAGCTTCTCTTTCTTCTCCCTGCTCTTGATATGCCTTTTTTTAAAACAAGGATGGTCTCACTCTGTAGCCCAGGCTGGCCTTGAACTGGAGGTGATCTTCCTACCTCTGCCTCCTGAGTACAGAGGTACTTACACCATGACACCCAACTTGGCATTCCCCCTTTCAAGGAAACTGTCTTGAACACAAGAATGTCCTTGGTTCTGTCAGAGAAGCTTTCAAAGAGGACCCTCAGGTCTCCATTTCTCATCCCCTTCAAAAATCATTCCCACTTCCCAAAGGCCCACCTGCTTACCTCAGGGTTGGTTGATCTGCATGCCAAACAAATCCCCACACCTTTGCTCATAAGACCTCTTCTGCCCATAGACAGAAGGACAGCTCCAAGGAGGCCAGGGCCTGATCGTCAGACTGGACACAGAAACCCTATCCCACCACCAGAGAAAGGAGTCACTGGCCTCCCTTTAGCCTTCTAACTTCACACACAGCAGAGACACACCTGTCCCGTGCCAGAAGGAAAGGGCAGGCAGATTTCTAATGGCCTGCTGTTCCTCTAGGCTCAGGAGAACCTCCAGGTGAGTCAACAGTGTTAGAAGCCAGGCAGGGCCTCGCAGACTCTGATTCCCTAAGGAGGGAACACCTATCCACCCACAGCCAACAGCTGTCTGCTCTCCTACCAACGTGAGGATTTCTTCTTTTCAACGAAGCTATGTGAGTACTGCCATGGGGGTGGGGGGAGAATGACAGATGAATTGAGTGTTACCCATTTTCACAGTCAAAGTCTCCTGGCCAAGGAGATGGCGAAAGAATCTCTTGTTGGCAAAAAAAGTGGCTTGTTCCTAAAATGAGCCTTAGAGGAGACACACCCTCAACTGGCCCCAGCCTCACAGTAGTCCCAGGGAAATATACCATGGTTTAGCACCCAGATTCCAGAATCAGGCTTCAATTCAAATCNGCATGNCATAGCCATGTGGCCTTAAGAAAGTCTACTCTAAGCCTCAGCTCCATCACTTACTCAGAAAGGCAATGATGACAGCACCACCTGGTTGTCAGGAGTCCATGACATATATAGAGCAAGCAAGAGCTGAATGCATTCCAGCATCTATGGGGATTTCTAAACCAGTGTCCCCCAATCCACCACGATGCTCTAGAAGAGCCAACTGCTCCTCTGCTATCCTTCCTGGCATATGTTTTCTCTACCTTTTCCAAATTTTTCCTATTGTGCTATTGTTAGGTACCTATACCTGTATTGCCTACACAATACAGCAGAACAATTTACATAGAATTTCTACAGAATTAAGTATTATAGATAACCTAGAGACTTTTTGTGTCTTTGGGTCTGTGATACTTTTTTAGGTCAGTATTCACTGAGTGGGTACTATGTTCCTGACCCAGGTCCAGCCTAACAACATTGCTACAAGACAAAGAATGCTGAACTATTAGGATCCTTGTAGTAGGTTGGTCTAATGTCTGCTGAACTCCTTGGCCTCCAACTTTAAAAAGGATAAGAAACGNCATTAACTAAGTATAAATCAGTAGCTCACAGGGAGAGGTATATCTAATCAAGACATATTACCTCTGTCTTTCAAAATGAACAGTTTGTAACCATTATGCTAATTTATCAGCTGACAAGTCATGGTAGGATACTCAGCTAACCTACACTAAGTCAGTTTGCGATAAATATTTCTTGATTAGTCTGCTTTTCATGTGAAAGCACTGGCCAGAAAAGGTATCCAGTATCTGTTGTCATCCTTTACTGACACAGGAACTTCCTACCTGCACGGCAGGTCCAGATATAATGCTGTTGTATGTTCTGCTGCNGTCACTGCCAATGAATACAGGCTTTGGGGATAGAGCAAACTGAATTGAATGAGCATGGATTTGAAATTTCTCACTTTCCACCAGTAGGATATTTTCTTATTTCTGCATAGGATTGAGAAGGCAGCATCTGTGGGGGTTGAGGGTGGGGGACTATAATAACCTAAAGGTTCTGATACCGGATGCATTCTTTCAACATCTCTACAGACATGAGACCAGCCTACTACAAGGATCCTAATAGTTCAGCATTCTTTGTCTTGTAGTTAGCACTCTTAGTAAATGTACCTACAGCCTTTTAAATTATGCCACTGGTTATACTTGATGGTTATAGGACTANGGGGCACCCAATGCTGGTATGGATCATGATAAAGGATTGTTTTGGTTTGGTTGAGACAGAGTCTCACAATGTAGCCCTGGCTGTCCTGGAACTCACTATGTAAACTAGGCTAGCCTTAGACTCATAGAAATCCTCCTGCATCNGCCTCCTAAGTGCTAGGATTAAAGGCATGTACCCCACACCTGGCCCCCATGATGAAGCTTGTATGTGGATCCATGGTGAGCTTGGGAATAGTTAGAGCAACACAGTGAGTTTCAAAGGGAGCAATATATTCCATTATTTAATTTTCAATAGTACCTCCTTTTTAATTTTGTGTTAAACTATTNCTTAAATGTAAGTAGGAACAGTAGTAGTNTTATATCCTAATTGTTACCTTTCATGGATTCAATAAATATCTGGAAATGTCTCCCTCTGGAAGAAGGCTATTATTCTAAGATGGGGTCTTCTGAGATCCTCTGTCATTCAATGCTATGGTAGTTTGAATTTAATCGGCCCCCATAAGCTCATAGGGAGT
>LZPO01087143.1:177681-196954 GCA_001675575.1 Neotoma lepida
CATCTCCACATAGGCTTTTACTTCAAGAAATCTCCTATTGGGTCAAGGAGATGGCTCAGCGGGTAAGGCATTTGTTGCCAAACCTAAAAAACTGGGTTCAGTGCCCAGGACACACATGAAGGAGTGAACCGACTTCCACACACTGTCCTCTGACTTCTACACTGAGTGCTGTGCCATGAGTGGGCAAGCACATATACAAATAAATAAATGTAATTTTAAAGATATAATTACACCCCCAAAAAAGCTATGATTCTTGGAGGAATGTTGTCTTTTTTTTCCAAACTCCTCCCTTCCTCCCTAGACTTTGCTCAAAATCCAGCCCCCAGACCGTAGAAAAACCCAGGAAGGCAAAGGATCAGACATTAACCTGGAGTAAGAAAGAAGTCATGACCTGGACGGCCACTTGTCTATTTCCTNCCCAACTTCTCTTTGTTCTTTTTTATTACCTTCCTCAGTTCAAGCCCAGCTCCACACCATGAGTTCCAGTAGGCACAGAAACATCTGGAGCTACACACTCAAAGCATCAGGAATCAGGGCTGATTGCAGACAGATCTGATGCTTCCTTCTGCCTATTTCACCAGTATTACCTGGGCGAGCAGGAAGATTGGTCTGTATGCTGGGGAAAAGTCTGACCCTACAAACAACAGGCTTGTTTAACCCAGCCTGCTCTCTTTGCCTGATGACAAGTACTCCTGATACCAAATCACCATCAAGTGTTTATAACCCAGCAACTGCAATCTGGCCTGCAAGTCCCTGGACGTCTCCTTTGCTGTCCACTCCCCTGTGGGGAAGGCTCAGTAACAAAACATATCAATCTGTGAGCCATGGAACGAAACAAGTCAATGTATGAGCCATGAAGTCTTAACTCCACACCCCATTTTTGGACTCTAATCTCAGCACTGCTTTTGGTCATGGTTGGTTGAATCAATTGTGGTAGGCATAGCCCTTAAAGGGAACAACTCTTTTTTTAATGTTTTGAATTATTGCCACTTTATTAAAGAGAAAATGACTCAATTTTCTTTCTCAAAACATCACCACACAAACACCATTCCCAGTACTCATCAATGCTCATGAGTCTGTCTTAATGACCACAGCAATAAAACTGTCCACTCTCCATTTTCACAGGACTCCATAATCTGTGTCTCCAAATCCATCATCTCCTTGTGTACCCTATANATACATGATACAAAGATACTTAATCTGAGCCTTGTAGCTATTTAGTGACTCTCCTAAGGTCACATGGTAAGCAGCTGGAAACNNGACTCAACCTCCTATGAATTGGGTGCATACCTTCCTCCACAAACCTCCTAATCCCAACTTCCCATCACTTCTCTGTACCTCCTCAGTCTGCTCCCAATTACTGAAGACTTAGAGAACAGAAAATATCAGTTAAGTCCAATTGAGAGGCAGAGAGTATAGCGCAGTTGGTAGAGTTCTTGTGTCCCATGCATGAAGTCCCAGGTTCAATCCTTAGCACCTCATAAGCAGGACATAGTAATAGATACTTGAGGCAATCCCAGCATTTAGGAGCTGGAGACAAGAGGATAATAAGTTCAAGGTCATCCTCGGCTACACAGCATGTTGCAGCCTGAGCAATATAACCTTGCCTCCCCCAAATAACAACAAAAACTAATTCTAATTTACAGCCAAGAGAGGCTGAAGCAATGAATAAATAAATAGCAAGATGGTTCAGTAGGTAAAGGCACTTACCACAAAGGACTGGTGGGTCAAGTTCAATCCCCAGAAACCACAGTGTAAGGAGGGAGCCAACTCTAGAAAATTGTCCTCTGATTTCCATATGTACTGTGGCATGTATGTATGCATCAGCACCCATGTACCAACATATCATGCAGGTTAATAATAATAATGATAAATGAAATATACTTTTTAATTTAAAAAATTTACAAAATGGCAATTGATCCATAATTACCATTGAGATTTTTTTTGAAGATGGCAGATTATGAGATGAGCTAAAACATAATCAAAAACTGAGGGGGGAGTGGCTTGAGATTACCAAAAAAGTTAGCGTGCACATTTAAAGAAGTCTCCTGTAGCTGGGTGGTGGTGGTGCACACCTTTAATCCCAGCACTAGGGAGGCAGAGGTAGGCAGATCTCTGAGTTCAAGGCCAGCCTGGTCTACAGAGTGAGTTCTAGCACAGCCAGGGCTACACAGAGAAACCGAGTCTTCAAAACAAAACAAAACAAAACAAAACAAAACCAGAAGTCTTCTGGTCCTGGTATGGTGACTAATCCTAGCACTCAGGAGAAGTTTGAATGCAGACTGGGAAGAATTTCCAGTGAAGACTGCTTTTTAAATAAAAAAAGAATCAGCGATTTATTCCCGTCCACTTTAGGCAGAAAAGAAGACCAAGATACCTTACAAAAGCTCAACTCAACAACACGAGTTAAAATTAAGGTAGGGGAGAGATACGTATCTTGGAATCTGGGGCTCCATCTTTGCTGCCATCACAAACACATAATGTATGCATTCTGTGAGATGAAGTCACATGCTGTGTCTTTTTTATCTGAAATGTTTGGGATCAGAATTGTTACGTATCTGGAAAGTGTGTTTTTTTTTTAGATATTTGTTTAGGCTTTCTCAGCTGAACCATCTAATATCTAATATCTCAAAACAAAATCCTCACCCAGGAGTAGAGTTTAGGTCAATGAATATTTTTTCTGGAACCCTGCTTAACTTTTTATAAGGCCCTCTCTGTGGTCATAGTTGAATGTACTGGTGGGAGGCNGGGCGAGGAGGGAGAAGGCCTTTCTCTTACTCAGTGAGGGGTACCCTTACTAGACTCCTTAAAAATCCAACAGCATGGGGGCCGTGCCACGCCTCATAAATCGTCTTCTCTACTCAGAAGCCTGACAAGTTCCCTATGGCTATTGTGTGGCTTTCAATCCTCTCTGTGCCTGGGCTGGCAATCAAATATGCAGATTGAAAACAGAAAGCCAGTACCTACAAAGGAGGACATTCTGTTTCATCAAAACCACACAGAAACCAGCTCTGTGATCATCAAAGTCTGCCTAGTTTCTCCAACGACCCAAGCCATCTATCTACCTACTCAGCTCTTAAAGAACTATTATCAGATACAATAGTGCACACCTGTAATCCCAGCACTCTCAAGGCAGGAGCAAGAGAAACCCCACAAGATTTGAGGCCAGTTAGTCTACAGAGTGAGTTCCAGACTAGGCCTACTTAGTAAGCTCTGCCTCAATCAAGCAAATANCAACAGCAACAACCAAATCCTTCCACGCATCCCTGGAAGGCAAACACGTGTTGACAGTGTTGAGAAAGCACCTGCATATTTCAAAGGGCAGCTCAGGTCTTGAATCTCGAGCATCAGGGAGAGTGCTAGCTGGTACTGAACAGACAACCTGGAAGGCATGACACAGCATGGAAGAAGATGGTATCAGGTTTCAATGGTGGGGGAGGTATATAACTCAGAGTGCAAAGAAAAGTCTGAGGGAAAAAAAAAGAGAAACNGAAAATTATATTTAAAAGAGGAGAAACTGGTACAGGGTGTGTAAAAGGCCATTGGATCCATATTTCTTCTATTTAGCAGGAAGGACTTGCTATAATTCCTTATTAAATAACCCCTCTAGCCTATGCACTTGCTTTTAAAAATAGGAACCTGAAGCTCCTTGTTCTCCAACCCATTTCATTTTGCTTAATATTTAGTGAAAGGGTGAGAAAAAGACACACCTTTATAACATTCTCCGTCTAGGGCAATTATTCTTACTAATCACTCTACCCTAGGCAATACTTTCTGACTACCTAATCACTGCACTTAGGCACTAAGTTAAGGAGAGGAAATGATGAAGCCCCAGAAGCCCCAGAAGTCTTTAAGAAGACCGGGTTTTGACAGCAGAGTGGAAAGGGGATGTGGGAAGTACAGTCTCCAGCTCCCTGAGCACAGACAGATCTGAGGCAGAACATTGCACCTGCTGCTGTTAGAAGAGCCTTTGTGGCAGCAGCCACTTGTGAGGTTGGACTGCAAGGAAGCCAATGGGGTTGTTTCAAACCTTGGTCAGATAAACTTTCCTGGCACTGCATTTTGGGAGTTGTAGTTCTAAGCAGCAGGTATTTGGCAGCCATGTCGGCACTGCTTTGAGAGTATGCAGCTGGATCTTTCTTCCTGTAGCAAGACTGCAAATCTGCAATCAGATGCCTTTTCCCAAAAGGTGAAATCCCATCTCTCTAGAGTCTGGGTGCTGACAGTAAACTGAAAAGACAGCAATGAAAGCAGGAGAGATTCACAGAACAGGAGGGAACTTGAAAAGGTGGAGAGCCTAAGAGGTCTCTTATAGATTCTTTCTGCTTCTGGAAGACAGGCTCTTTGGAAGGGGAAACGGGAAGAGAAAAAGGACCCCGGGTGTTCCCTTGCAGGTGTATGTCTGCATGAGTGACTTTCTCATCCTTTGCATTTAACCATCAACCTTCAGCAAAGCATTGAGCATAAGGAAGTGTTGAGACTTGAATTCTGACTCAAGCACTCACCTCTGTGTAACCTTGGGCAAATTACTTAACCTGGCTATGTCCCCATTTCCTTATCTATTAAGACGGGGATATTACAAAAGCCTGAAGCACGTCTAAAGTCAGAAAACTCTGTAAAGGGCTTGGACATATAACAAATATATATAAATATATGTATAAAAATAACTATCAGAGTTAGCTGTGTGCTTGCCTGTTATTCAGTGGTAGACTACCTGTCTTCCCCTTCTCCAGTCTCTCCTGGAGTTGATGGTAGGGACACATGGGCAGCAGAGAAACCCACCTGCTATTGGAGGTAAACAGAGACATTAAAGAAGCAGCAGGGCAAACAAAACAGTCACTAAACTAAGGCCAGGAAAGAGAATTTGTACTGAGGATGCTACAGGGCACTACCAATGGTGCTAGACACTAAGGGAGACCTGGGATCAGACAGAAGGAGGCCATAAGATGGGCATGATGACTCAGGTCTGTAATCCCATCACTCAGGAGGCTGACACGGGACTGCTGGGAGTTCAAGGCCAGCCAAGGTTACCTAGCATGACCAAAGATCAGAGATGTGACTCAGCTGAGGAGAGTGCTTGCCTTGAATGCTCAGCTCTGCACAAACCCCTCCATGGTGGCAGTTGCTTGTAATAACAGCACTTGGAAGGTAGAGGCAGAAGGATCAGAAGTTAAGGGTCATCCTTGGCTGCATAATGAGTCTGAGGCCAACCTAGGCTACATGAGAACACACATCCCACCCACCCACCCCACTCCTCTCAAAACAAAACACCATAATCCACAAGACAATCAGAAAAGTAGATCTTGTTGAGCATGGAGGGAAATGGAGACTAAGTGATTAGAGTCAGGGTGGGAATGACCATGAGAGGATAAGACTGAGCACCAGAGAGCTGTGGATGGAGATAAGCTGTCCAGCATGGGGAAAGCCAGAGACTTGGGAGCCAGCCCTGCACAGGTTAGGTACAAATAGGTCTTACAAAACTGAGCTGCTCTCTGGATAAGTGGGAGGGCTCTCTGGATAAGTGGGGGTGTTTGGAGGGCTCTCTGGATAAGTAGGGGTGTTGGGAGGGCTCTCTGGATAAGTAGGGGTGTTGGGAGGGCTCTCTGGATAAGTAGGGGTGTTGGGAGGGCTCTGAGTGGAAGAGTTTCTCAAGTTTAGATAAGGAAGGAACGGGGCAGTGGACAGGGGCATATTAAGAGAAAAGAAGCTGGCCTTAGAAACTATTCACCTGGATCAGTGCACCCTCTGTGCACCATGGGGAGGCAGCCAGAGAAAACAACAGGGAAATCTCAGTGCAGACGCTGCTGGCCAAGGGAAAGGGAAGCCAGGTTACCAGAGCACCTTGCTTTGGGAGTCCTGCGGGTTTGTGCTTCTCTCAGACATACCTTGTACCTGAAATCCCCCTGGGAAAATAATAAAATTAGCAGAGACTCACTTTCCTTAGCTGCTAGCAATTCCCGAGACCTCATGGGCAATATGAATGAATATAAATTATATTACCTCACCTCAGCCTCTAGAACTTAACAGAGACTAGCATAGTGCTTAAAATCTAAAGTCCAGTTGCCTGGTTCAAATTCTATCCCATTATTTAATAGCTGTGCAATCGTATATATAATTACCAAGACCTCTCTACACCCCAGTGCTCTTATGTACAAATTGAAAATCATAATACACATCAAATATTTCTTCTACAAAATGCATTGGGCCCAAGTGTATTGGGTTTGGGTTTTGTTTTGGATTTTGGAATATTTGTCTAGGCACGATGCAACATCTTGAAGATGGGACCCAAGCTGACATACAAAATTCATTTATATTTCATATATACCTTGTATACTAGCCTGAAACTAACTTAATGCACTATTTTTGGTGTACCTACAGTTTGCCTGTGACATGAGGCCAGATGTGGAATTCTCCACTTGCGGTATCTATTAGTACTCAAAAAGTTAAGCTTCAGCAAGCATTTTGGATTCCAGATGTTCAGCATAGACATATTAACCTGTTCATTTCATTGAGGAAAAAAAAAAAGGTGAAATGTAAATGACCACAATGACTGACAATGCAGACAAAGGAGGAAGGTGCTGGGTCAGGATGGATTTGGGATTGAGGGTGCCTGCAGTGCACCCGGTACAGGCCACTAGAAGACATACTGACTACTGCTGAAGCTAAGAGAAAGCAGGGAAAGATGGCAGACAGACCACGGTCACAGATCCCAGACAGTCCTGGAAGAAGCAGCAGCCTCAAGACTCCTATTGGAGAAGTGTTGGTGAGGTTCTGAGACTACTAGCAAACTCAAGAAGAAGGGAGGGCCCATACAAAACCCCACAGAGACTTTAGCCAGTACCTGCAGAGAGGTGAAGACAGTAAGCTTTGTTCCACTACAGAGAGTAGTAAAACCCAGAGCAAGCATCAAAGGATGCTGTCAGACAGAGATGCCCTGCAGCTTCTACACAATACTCGTTAGAGTCCACAGGCACTGCTAGAACCAACGAGACTCTAGAAACATACATCTCTAAAAGACTAAAACAAAGATGATGCTGCTGCTGCTGCTGNTGATGACGATGAAGATAATGATGAAGATGAAGAACCAAGAGTCCTTGGTCCTAAGGAATGTTTAACTGGACCATTGGGCACCACGGTGATCTACTCTGTCTTTGTCAATGTATATTTTCTTGTGTGGTCTGGTTCTGAAGTTTTCCAGGAGATAATCTTCAAGAACAGACTTTCTCACCCACCTCCAATCCCANGAAGGTGGAAAAGACTCCAAGGTCCATGGAATCCAAGGAAAAGCAGGTTTGCATAGGCACCCAAATTCCCTTAGAATCACTGCTCTGTTCCTTCAGAGGACACCACCATGTCACACATACGAATTTGAGCTCTAGAGTCAGATCCCGGCTCTCACTAATGAGCTCTGACAGGGATCAATCTCACCCGTAGCTAGAAAAATATGTTCCCGTCATTTCCCTTCTGAATTCGCTGTTACAAATAAATCAGATGGCAAAGGGAGAAAGCATGGCACTGAGCCTAGTCTCATCTGACCCCAAAACCAAAGCAAAGCAGTGAGTCTCATTAATAAGGAACACCTCAGAACTTCAGCAGACACTCTGCGTCACCTTAGGTGTGCTGTTTCCACACCCACATTAGTGACACTTCCCTATACTTCTGAGTTGCTTTGCTGAAAATGTCCTCAATTAATTTTCTTTGCGAACTTCTCATTCTGGAAGTTTTTCCCAGAGCCACTTGAGTGGGGATTGAAAGAATTCATGGACCAGGACAGAATACAGTCCCTCAAATCCCTGCTTAAAAGCCCCATCTGTTATTTGCAGGCAAATGGATGGAACTAGAAAATATCATCCTGAGTGAGGTAACCCAGACTCAGAAGGACAAACATGGTATGTACTCACTAATAGGTGGATACTAGATATAAACCAAAGGACAATCACTCTGCAACCCACAGATGCAGGGAGGCTACCTAGCAGGAAGGACCCTAGGATGACTGTAGCATAAAATAAGTTTGGGTTTTACCCAGTCACTGGGTAAGCTTTAGTGAAACATTTCACTATTAGGATAAGAATTTATACCTCTATTTATGTTCAAACTATCTGTATATTATCTCTCCTGCAGTTGTGCATCGAATGTTTTAATAAAAAAAAATTTAAAAAAAAAAGCCCCATCTGTTAACACATGTTCTATACCTTATTCACAAGGGCAGTGCTCAGACAGATGAGAACCCACCTACAATTTAGGATGCCTAGAAAAGGAAGCTCAGGTAATAGGTCTATTTTATTTCTAGAAGAACAGGAACCAAGCAGGTAAAGTCACTCCTGTGGTAGAACCTTCAGCACCTGTGTCATGGAATTTCAAATGTCAACCAATTATCTAGTAGTTTCAAGAGTTCAACCTGAATTCCATTTACTAACTCATCCATCACTGTCACATAAAGGAGGACACAAGGGAGCTACTGTGTTTGTGTACTTCTGGGGGTGAGAGTAGGTGCATACAAAAACATCCTCCGCTCCTCCTACCTCTCTCCCCAGCTCCAGGACCATTCTGAAGCAGGGTCACAGTGGGTTCATCTCCATCTCCAAGGAAGACAATGACCTTCAGACTAAGCAGGAATGACAGAGAGAAGAAGGCAGTTCATTGCATATGGATCACGTGCCTGAGGATAAGGCAAAACGAAACACCAAGTCACCTAAAAAGTTGGTGACAGATAAGATGGAATGATTGGTTTCTTCACACCCCCAAGCCCACGACCTTCCTCTTTGCTGCAGATGGTAGTAGTTCCCGAGCTATGCACCAGAGATTGAGAAAACAGAAGCTGTGTGCCTAGGCTAGTCGGGCACAGTTTTATTAAATTAATTAATGCTTAGAACAGGGTCACATCACAGGGAGATTCAGGTTGAGGATATGTTCCTGTAAGCAAGATCTTAGTGACAACTTGCATCAGACAGTTCTGTGATACTGATTAACTGGAAAATTCCTGAGTCTGCTCAAGTATACATGAAGTTAAGATGGAGGCCTAGGTATCTGCACATTGAACAAGCTCTTCTTATATGTTTCAAACATATACAGGGCTGAGAACCACTGCCTCAGAGATATAACTGAGCACTCATTATCCGGGGGGCATGGACACTAACCCATGTGTGTATGGGAAATGTTACAACTTGGATTTGTAAGTATATTTTTATCTTGTACTTAAAAATCTCTACATCATCATACATACTACATCCTGGGATTTTTGTACAGACATGCACATCCACAATGCACTGGTGATACATACTGAATATGGCCTTGCAACCATGCTGATATTATCACCCTCTAGTACAATAATTGCGGTGCTTAGATGGGGGAGCTGCAGAGGGCTGCTCTGAGCTTCCAGTATTAACTAGTGATTGAGAAGAGGACTCTGGCCTTCAGTTCAATTCCGAATCTCAACCTTGGTGTAAGAAGGAAGTAAAGACTGCAGCACAGAGTAGGACAAGCCTGAGGTTGGATTCTCTGCATTGAGAGCCCAAGTCATCTCCCACTCACATTCCTTCTTCATTGTAACTGGTAGGAGGGTGCGATTCTCCCAGCAGGAAGTAGGAACGCTGGGGAAGGAAACTTACCATCCACCCTGCCAGTTGTCCAAAGCTAAATTCCAATTATGGTGTCAGCAGAGAGAGGGCACTTGGCTGAGCTATAATTAACAGCCCCCTTTCTCAGGCGGAGGAGAAGTGCTGGAGTAGGAGAAACGCAAGGCAGGTGATGGTTACACCTGCAGACAGTTCTGCTGACGGCTACAGAAGCATCCAGGGCCGCTAGCAGCAGACAAGCCAGAAATACTGAGAGGAACAGCAAAGGCTTCCATGAGCCTCCCTGCTCTGCCTCCAGACCTGAAAAGTTCTATTCTCTATTATCCACAGTCCATACGTGCTATCTTCCATGAAACCAAGTGCCCCCCCGAAGCATAGGGGTCAGTCGAAGGGGGGCACATGGTGGGTGGTCACAGAGCAAACCATTTCCACGATCATGATAAGCCCAAAGAGTAGTAACACCCTTCTCTTTAGGACAGCATCACTGAATCTTGTGATCACAAAATGTTGGAAGTTATAGCAGAAGACCTTGTCTCAGCTTGAAAAAAACAAAAAAACCTTAGTCATTCACTGGTTCAGATTCACCCAGTAGATAGTTTTGAGTACCTGTCGGTTGCTGAGCATTGAGCTAAGCATTGGCAATACACTAAATCAAAGAGAACCAATCTCTATTCTCATAAAGTTTAAGGACTGACGGCGGAGAGAACAAATAATGCAACAAACATATACAACTGTAACTTGGGGTTAGTACTTAGTGCTAAGATAGAAAATAAGGCCCATTGTAGTGTCAATCACTCGTAATTCCAGCACTTGAGAGGCTGAGGCAGAAGCATCACTTTGAGTTATAGATCACTCTGTCTCATACAAAGAAATAAGAAGAGAAGAAAGAAGTAAGGGGGAGAAATTCTACGCTTGGACAGGGTGGTAAGAGGTGCCCTGAGCCTGTACCAGCTGCCGGGAAGAAACTGAGGCTCTGGTAGTTTGAGTGGGAGGATCTGACATGAGTGAGAACTTGGGTATCCCTCTGCACCCCATTGTCTCCTTCATGCTACTCTCTGTGAGACCTGACAAGGACCTGCAGGGTCCCTTCTGGAGTTATCTAGGGTCATGACTACTGCAACATCAGGTCAAAGTGAGCACAGGCTGACCCAGAACCGTCTTCTGAATCCATTGGACTAGGCTGAGCTCCATACAGAGTCTGGCTAGATGCCTGCAGGTTAGGAAGCCTGTCCACCTGCCAGTCCCTCTTGGCTCCTCACCCACTCAAGGCAAATGTCACTTGTGGAAACAGCATTCACCAAGAGTTTTCTGTACCGGTTTCAGGCTACAACTAACAAGCCCACCCTCTTGTGCTCTGGTTTGTGGACCACCTTAAGTTTTCAAGCCTCCAGGTTGCTAAAGCACACTTCCCCAGCACCTCCAGGCTTAGCCTGAGCCCATGGTTTGCTGATAATAGTAATGAAAAGTCAGCCTTGCTGAGTGTTTGCCTTGTGCCAGACACTGCATTAAGAGCTTTTTCCCCATTTTATATCAGTTTGGTTCCCACAACCTTTTCAAAGCAGATTTAATTCTTTCTGTATTTCCCCCGAAGGAGGACAAGTCAGAGGCATAACATGATTTTACAGAAGTATCACGTTGGAACCTGAATTTAAACACCAGGCTCCTCAAAGCATTTTTGGGTGATGTCATATGCTTGTAAGCCCAGCACTGGGGAGGCTGAGGCAGAAGGACCACTTGGAGCTGTAGATCAGCCTGGGCCATAGAGCAACACCCTGTCTCACACAAACAAATGAAAGAGAAGAAAGCGAGGGGGAGAAATTCACTAAAGGAAAAATCATTCTGGGCTACCGCCCTGTATTGTGTAAAGAACTCTCTGACATTGTCTGCTCAAGGCCTACTGTGTTCATGGCACAGTCTGTGCAGTCAATACCTGAGGTAGCATCTCAAGAGGAGACTCGGCCCAGCACACCAACCACCAAACCTCTGGCCATGAGAAACCCTGGGAAAGGAACTGTGCCTTCTGTGTATGTAGATGTGTGTGTGTGTGTGTGTGTGTGTGTGTGTGTTGGGGGGGCACAGAGACAGACAGACAGACAAAGACACAGAGCATCAAGATCAAGGCAGTCATCCCCTGATCCCTACCTCCATTGAAATCCATTTAACCTCTGACTGCCTCCTTTTTCTCCTTCTCTCTCCTCACACTTTTTGTCCCATTTTCCCTTTCTCTAACGTTAACCTTTGTTTCCACACCAAAGAAAAGAGATGCTCCCCCTGGACTCTCCCCTGCAACTTGTACAAGTCTTTATGCCCCTTGAGCCATTGCAAAGGCTTTGAACTGAGCTCTGACTCAACCCTCCTCCTCAAGCCACCTCCTCTCTGCTTGCCACAACAGCCAAGGTACAGCCTGGTCAGCAAGAAGCCACTGCAGCATGGGTCTGCCAGATTAGGGGCCTGTGTCCCACATCTTAAGACAAGTGTCCCACATCTGGATTGTACTCACATCTCCATGTCAACCAGCACAGGCGGTTCTAGTGTTAAAACCCAGTCCCAGAGCAAAGGGGCACAATCAGTGACCACATAAATCCAGCATCCCCAGACATGTCAATCTTAGATCCCTATCAGTCCAAACAATCCTGAGCACCCACGAAGACCAAGCCACACAGAATACTCAGCTTTCGACAACACCTTTCTCTTGGGCCCTCCAAATTCTTTCCTGACTGGTGCTCCAAGAAAGATAGGAAAGCTGCCATCTAGCTGGATACTTAGGAAGAGCAGAGAGAGGCAAGTCACCTCTTAGGAATCACACAGTGAGGCAGAGAATAAATCTCCCAGCTGATACCTCGTCAGCTGCCTGCCTTAGCCTTTCCCTCCAGCCTCGTGCAACACATCTGTCTCCCTCTAACCTACCTGTCACTCAGCTGGGAGCAAACATGGACAGCAAGCCCCAAAGTACTTCTGCCTCCGTGAAGAGACCCAGGTCATGGCAATCCTAATGTCCGGGGCCCCTGCCACTTACTTGGCTCTCAGGAAGGCCAACTTCTTCCTCAGACAGGAGACATGGTAGTAGCAAGTCTGCCTGACAGCTGTGCTGCAGGAAACAGTCTCCCTGCGCAGATTCTGCACCATGCCGGGCTCAGGGGAGGGCTGGCCACATGGCAGCCAAGACCTTGAGGGCTGCAGGCTCACTTTGGAGGCTCAGGGATGTGCTGCCTCGGCAGCTGCCCCAGCAGTCGACAGTGAGCTCCTACACACACAATCTCCATACTCTGCTGTCCCATGCAAAACACAAGAAGGTGAAGGGCCCAGTGCAAGAGAGCCTGGTGTTCTATGCTATCATAGTCTCCCTTGTCTTCTGTTTGAGCCACAGTTCCATGCAGAGCTTGCCTCCACCCTTCCACATCTGGCAGTGCTCTGGTATTCGGCAAGCTACTGCTCCTTCTGTCCTCAGGCAGGGAGGATGGGGGTATACCTGCATGTGGTGTCAGCTGCTGGTGCTGGAAGGAAGGGAGGGNCAGCGGGCACTGCTCCCAGAGGGATTGCTTCTTGGCTCCTTCCTTAAGGTAAAGATCACCTGAGTAAAGCAGGGCCATGGAGAATCCAGTGACTGGACAGGTAGATGGAGCTAGAGTGCTGTAGAAATCCGCTCTGGAGGACAAGTACCAGCACAGAATCAGCAGAACTGAAGATACCTCTCCTAGCAGGACATGGCAGCTATATTAGTTTGCTTTCTGTTGCTCTGAAAAAACACCATGACCAAAAGCAACTTGAAGGGGAAAGAGTTTGTTGTATCTTACAGGTTAGATTCCATCATTGACGGACGCTTAAGGCAGGAACTCACGGGAAGAGCAGGTAGATGCAGGTACTGTATGTGTGTGCATGGGCATGCGTATGGAAGCAAGAGGATGGTTTCAGGGGTCTCCCTTGCTCTCTCTGTACTTTCTACTTGAAGCAAAGTCTCACTGAACCTGAAAATGACTCAACTAGCCCAGCTAACTAGCCTACCCACAAGAATACCCTATCTCACTAGGCGGTGGTGGTGCACACTGATACGTTTTTTAGCACCCTGATAAGCCTCTCCNCTGACGCAGCAATCCAAATCAGACCGAATTAGAAAAAGCCTGGGTTTAATGGGCAAAGCGTTCCCGAGTGATTCTCTGGCCCCTCAGAGAGGAGACAGGGACCAGAGACTGGAAAAGCATGTGTTTGTTTTCTGGGATGCAGCTTAAATACCTTGTGGGAGTGGTCTTGAGCCTCTCTGGGGGAGGAGCTGTGTTTGGCAGGCTTTGAAGGGGCGGGTTTGGGGAAAGAGATGGGGGAGGGGAGTTGAGGTGGAGCTTCCACCAGAACATTCTAGACTCTTTGGGTATAGGATGCTAGGGTGCCAGAGGCTGAGGTGGAGCCTCCCACCCAAACACACGTCTTTAGTCCCAGCACTCAGGAGGCAGGATCAGGTGGATTTCTGTGAGTTCAAGGCTAGCCTGGTCTACAAAGCAGATGCCAAGACAACCAGGACTGCTACACAGAGAAACCCTGCCTTTCAAAAAACAAAAAAACAAAAAAAACATAAAACAACCCTATCTCCTCTTCCCAAGTACTGGGATTACAGATGGGCCATCTCCCCAGCTTTTATGTGGACACTGGGAATACAAACTCCAGTCCTCAAGCTTGTATGGTGAGCACTTTAACCATTAAGCTCTTTCTCAGGCCTCCCAATGGGTGATTTGTTTGTTTTTTGAGACAGGGTTTCTCCGTGTAACTCTGGCTATCCTGGAGCTCACTCTGTTGACCAGAAAGCCTGTAACTCAGAGATCCACCTGCTTTGCCTCTAGAGTGCTGGAATTAGAGGTGTGTACCACCACCACACAGCTGATTTTTTTTAAACCTAGAATAAGGGGTCAGCACAATGGCTCAGCTAAACAAACCTGGAGAGCAAAGTTCAAATCCCAGAACCAGAGAGAACAAACTTCACAAAGCTGTCGTCTGGTCTCACACACATGCTGTGGTAGTCGTGCCCAGGCACATACACAATATTATATTTTTGGACCCTCAGCAGACAAAGGCACTTGCTTCTAAGACTGAGAACCTGAGGTCCATCCCTGATACCCATATGGAAGGAAAGAAGTGACTCAATGTTAAGTCTCAAACCCTGGGAGAAATGGCTGAGGTACCTATTTAACATATCAAAGCGGACCTGGCCTCCAGGTTCTCCCAGCATCCCTCAGGGCCTACCTGTTACAGGGTATGGCTGGCATACCCTACCCACTATCCTGAACTCTCCAGCCCAGGGCCTGGGCTGCCCTTCCCCCACAGGCTCTTCCCTATATAATCCAGATATTTCAGTTCCCTGTGCCCCTTTTGTACCTTTGCCCTCCTGGCTGCTACATCTGGTTCTTCTTCTACCCTCCCCAGCCCCCCACCCCTAGTCCTCACATGACTCAGGGTCCTGTTCACTCTGGACTCTCGCAGTTGTCTCTGATCCTGGCTATGCTCTCCCTTTTATCTACAATAAACTTTCCCCTCCACTAGTCATGTCCTTTCCTTTTTATTCCTTTTCATTCATCTGGTGCTTGAAACCTGGGAGGGGCATGAATGAGCTCCTCTTCCAAGGGCTTTGGCCTCTCCTAGTGGAACCAAACTGCCAGTGTTGCCCTCCTGGGTGCAGATCACTTGCCTGTGCTGGCTTCTGCCACCCAACATATTTGGCTCCAAATTCTAGAGTTGATGATGTTAAGTCTCAAACCCTGAGACAAATGGCTGAGATGCCCTATTTAACAATAAATACATTTGTTTTTAAAGTTTAAATAAATAAATAATGGGAAACAAATGCCCAACTTCTAGACTGTTCTTATCCCACCTTAGGGATGTCATTCCTTAAGTTATTGTCTTCCCTGCCTCCTCCATCACCTACAACTGCAGCCCACTTGCATACACCCATTCTTGTTATTCATCTGGGAGCGTTCCTTCTCCTATCCTCTGGGTCTCTCCTCCTTGTTTCCCTGATGCCTGGCTTCCTTACATTTCAATAGGGGTACAGCCCAGTAGAGCAGGCTGGGATCCAGACTCAGCACTGAGGACCCTCCATCCTCCCACAGCCACATGCTACACATCCAATTCCTTGTGGCCTAAGCTAGATCTCTGTATGTTTGTTTGCAGTGCTGGGGATGGGATCTGGGACCTCCAGCACACAAGGGCAAGTGCTTCTCTACTCAGCTACCTGCACAGCTCCAAACAGGTCCTTTTTAAGATCTGCTGTCTGAACTTCACAGCCCTTGCCTAGTCTGCCTCTCCATTTGCCCATACCATGAGTAGTTTACACTCTGTATGCTGAAATTAAAACTCACTATTCATGGTTGTACTTCAAATTCTTCCAAATATTGTAAGAAGAACTTCTAACCAGTCTTATTAATAAACACGCGGAACAAGAAATAAGGGTGAAAATCTGACAGAGATCAGAGGAATTAGGAGCAAGCCACCACTCACCANCGCTGCTTCTACTTCCCAGGAGCGAAGCGGAGCAAAGAGAGAGCCTTCCGGTCTAACCTGGCTTTTATACCTGTCTATCTGTTAACTAATTTCCCAACCTCCCAAGCTGCATCACTTCCTGTCTTGTCTGCATGGATCTTCAGAACTCTAAGGTTGATACTGGGATTAAAGGCGTGTGCCACCACCTCCTACTGCTAGTTCCCCATGTGACCTTGGAGTCACAGAGAACCAAATGGATTAAGGGCGTGTGCTAACTTGCATGGCTATTGTTTTCTATTAGTGGCTGGCAGCCCCGTTTTTCCTCTGACCCTCAGATAAATTTTATTAGGGAGGACAAATAAGATATCACCACATTTCCCCTTTTTGTCTAAATAAAAAAAATAAAAAATAAAAAAATTACAATATAAGATAAACTATATACAATATATACAAGCAATTAATACATCATTTCTTAAGAAAAACTATAACTATCTAATCTTCAACTCCTTCAGAAACCTGAGAAGGAAACAATATTGCCTAGTAAAAACAGAAGTGCAAACAAGTGACTTCCAAAAAAAATGTAATTTGAAAGAAACAGCCAGCTGCCTGGACAGTCACCCGAGGTTTCTCTGCAATGTTGGGGCATCATCTTCAGCCCATAGGCTTAGCGTATCTGACAGACTTATCTATGAAGCAGGATGTATTCAAGGTCTACAGCTCGAGCACCTGAGATCTCATGTCTTTGCTTGAGAAAGACACATGCCTTTAATCCCAGAAAGGAGTGGCAGGAAGCAGAAAGGTATATAAGGTGTGGAAACCAGAAGCTAGGGGCCTCTTAAGCTTTCAGGCTTTGAGCAGAGTTCAGCTGAGATTCATTCGGGAGAGGACTTAGAAGCCTGCAGTCTGAGGAAACAAGATCAGCTGAGGAGTTGGCAAGGTGAGGTTGGCTGTGGCTTGTTCTGTCTCTCTGATCATTCAGAATTTACCTCAATACCTGGCCTGGTGTTTTCAATTAATAAGACCGTTTAAGATTCGCTCTACAAAATATATATTACTAATAATTAATGCAAGCACATACAAAACACTAGCCATGGACCAGGTGTATCCTTATAAACCATCACCCATACAATGAATCATCACTCACTTCTACACCCATTTTACAAAGGAGAAGAATGAGGCACACAAATTGTTTGGTTGGAACCTCCAGCTTGTCCCTGCCTGACCCAGAAAGTCCTCTCTCTCTCTCTCTCTCTCTCTCTCTCTCTCTCTCTCAGAGAGTCTCCAAACACAGAAAAGGCACAAAAAAAAGCCCAGTTCCACATTCTTGCCAGCTACTGCAGTTCTTCCCCTGAAGTTGCCAGCTGCCCAAGTCCCCACCTAAAGTGCTCAGCTTTTGACCATACTTGGGCACAAACCCAGCTTGTGGCAAACATGTCATCATTCCTCACCTACAACCTATAAAGTCTCCCTGCTCTTGTTTGTGGGTGCTTGGCTTCTCCAGCCTCAATCTCTGGGACAGGAGAACTCACCTGGAAGTTGCTTTGCTCAAATAAAACTGTTGCTATACTTTTTCAATTCAGCTTGATCTGGCCTACTATGTCAGAAGAGAAACCTATTAAGGGGGTAGGGGAGAGCAAAAAACCTATTACAAATGTCTACTGACTTCCCCCGATGTCACATGGCTTGTGCTAGAACCACGATTACAGAGAAGGAGGTGCTTAGCTTCTAGATTGTACTGCCTTTTTCTGCTGCACAAGCTAGAAAACTTAGGTTCATCCTGGACGGCCTTCCAACTTGAATGTCACTACTATTGGCTTCATTTCTCACATTTTTAATTGGTTCCTCTTTTTTTGTCCTCACTAGCACTATTCAGAAGTATACCATCTGGTCTCAATTCCAATGTTGCCATGGCAGAAATTCCTCCCTGCCCACCTCAGTCCTTATCACCCTCTTTCATTTTCTTCAGAGCATTTCTTACTACTTGGTAGCTTCTTTGTTGAGTGTCTATTTCCTCTCACTGAATAGCAAGCATCAAAGCTGATGTCTTGATCATAGCTGTATATAATGCCTCAAGTGGATGGCATATAGTATATAGTATGTATTCAATAACTATTTCAGAGACTTAATTGGGTGTATTGTTAGCTGTTTCCACTTTATGTGTTTGCACTCCAAGTGTTTGTTTCTCAAATCCATGTTTCTCAATGGGATTGATGAGATTTTTCTCACAAGAATAGCTGGGAGTGGGGCTCAGAGGTAAAGGTAGTGGCTGCCAGGCTGGCAGTCTGAATTCAGGCTTCTGAAGCCACATAGTAGGAGACAAGCAGTTCCCACCACTTGTCTTCTGCCCTCTACATCCATGTGTGCACACTCACCATGATGAACGTATTTTTAAAGTCCTTTAAACCAGAAGAGTAGTGACTTGGTGCTATAGAATGAATAAACCTCCCATACTCATGCTGAAATGCTAGCCTCCAGTGTAATGGAGTTAAGAGGCAGGCCTTCTGTGGGGTTCATAGAAGGCAGTAAAGGGGCAGCCCACGATCTAACAGTAGACACTAGAGCCCCTTTTCTATCAGGACACAGAAAGATGGCTGCACATAAAGAAAATAGGCTTCAGATGAGACATATTGGCACACAACCCATCATGTGGGAAGCTGAGGCAGGAGAATTGTGAGTTGGAGGTCAGCTTTCACCACACAGTGGGACTCACTTTTGTTGTTGTTTGTTCAGAGACAGCTGAGTTGATAAAGTTTTTGCCACACAAGCATGAGGACCTGAATTCAGTCTCTGGCAGCCACAAGAAAAAAAAGAAGAAGAAGAAGGCTCCAGTATGGCAGAACACATTTGTAATTCCAGTGCTGGTGAGGCAAAGTCAGCCAGTCTTGCCCGGTTAGCAAACCCCAGAACCTGGTGAAAAAAATGTCTCAAAAACCAAGCTTCACCATAACAAGGACACTCAAAGCTCAAGGCTGATCTCCGGCTCCCAATAAGCATGTCTCCATACCTGTGCACGTGCACACAAACACATAAGGATGAGGGACTCCTTAGGTCTCACCTTTCCTTGAGGATTTATAGGCGGTTAATGGTTGCTGGGGGAGGGAAAGACACTTCTTCAGTGGGGTAGCCACTGCAAAGTGGCTCATACACCTATAAATAAACCCTCATCAATCCTGTAAACAACTCAAATTAAGCTCAATAGGGCATTTTTAAAGAGAGATTATTTTTGCTAGTCTAAA
>LZPO01087143.1:207258-220538 GCA_001675575.1 Neotoma lepida
ACCAGCCTGGTCTACAGAGTAAGTTCCAGGACAGGCTTCAAAGCTACACAGAGAAACCCTGTCTCAAAAACAAACAAACAAAAAAACAAAAACAAAAAAAAACCACACACACACACACACACACATTCTTGAATATACCAGAGGGAGCCAGCAGACTCCTAGATTTGTTCCCCACATGCCTACCACTGTAGAAGTTTACCCTAGATGGTCCCATTAATACTCCCAACACTGGGAAGGACTGGGGGAAAATCCATGGTAATTCACAAAGCATGCTCCAGAAGGCAGGCCATGGTTGGGAAGCTTTGCAATGCATGCTGGACAAATTCCCTTGACTCCACTGAACTNCCATCTTCCTCCCCACCCCCAAGGAACAGACACATGCAGAAAGTACAGGCTAACCTCACAAACCACAAACAGATACCCTTGTGCCCTCTGGAGGCACTGCTTGATGACTGGGGAGATGGGACCTGGCATCTTTTGGATATTTTATTTAGTTTAGCATCTTACTTTATTTTTGCAGACCTGGAGATAAGTTTCCCAGGTTGACCTTGAACTCACTATGTAGTCCCAGGCTTGAACTTTCAAGTCTCCTGCTTTCAGTTTCCCCAGTAGCTCAGATTCCAGGCGTGTACACCACTTCCTGCCCAGCCTCCTTCTGAAAGGGCATTTCCTGAGCACAATCAGCTCTTCCTCTCCCAGGCCATCAATGATACACTGCTCTCCTAAGCCTGGAGAGAAGTTTGAGACTTAGGTGGACCCAAGCTGCCTCGATGGAATTCAGTATTCCCCAAGCTTGATGGGAGCCTCCCACACCAAGGCTGTGGACACTAAAGCGCCCATTTCTCTGCTTTTGGCAATACNCTGCAGACTGCTGCATTAGCAACAATTATCTCATGCTAATTGGGAGTTTCAAAACACAGCAAGTGACAGTTACAGCCGTCTCTGATTAATAAACAAGGAGAAATAAATTCTCTCAGGCTGTGGATGTGGTAGGAACAGATGAACTGGATTTTCCCTGCCTTTGCTTCTTATTGGCCTTATAACCCNGGGGCCGGCTCTCTTAATCCTCTCTTAGCCTAATTCCTCAAGAAATGGAGACTTACTGTGTTTAGTCACTACTTAATCCTCAATTTATAGAGCTGGGGATTAAATTGCAGGGAATCGGATCATCATGCCCCAAATTACGGAGACTCAAGTTCTAGTCTTGACTCTGCCACTTAATGGGGGGCAGGGGGGCGGGAGAAGGATTTACTTTTTTTGAAAGGTCAAATGTTCATAACAACACGTGACCTCAAAAAGTNCAATAAGGTTTAGAAATGGTAGAGATCATGGCAGGTGGTAAATACCAATTGTACCGAATAGCCACAGGTAGCTTGCCTGGTAGATACTTTGAAACTGCCAAGGAACCACAGGGTAGAAACAGAGGAGATTCTTAAGGCTTTGGTTGGTTGTTCTTGTTTTTGATGTGTTGGTGTCTTTGCAGTACTGGATGTTAAACCTAGGGCCTCAAGCACGCTAGGCAAGCACTCTACTGTTGAGCTGTAATAGCCACACAGAGGAAATTCTTTTTTATTTTCTTTTGAATAGGAGCGTATACACATGTCACAGCATATGTGTGGAAGTTGGAGAACAACTTATAGGAAACAGTTCTGTCCTTCTACCATGTGGGTCCCAGGAATTGAACTTGGGTCCTCAGGGTTGGTGGGGGGCACCTTAACTTACCCATTGAGTCATCTCACTCAGCCCCAAGAAATGATATATGAGAAAAACATTAAGAGCCACTGGCTTGAAAAATAGAGCCCCACCATCACAATTGGAAGAGAAAACTGCATTTCCATGCTGAATTATTTCTGAATATAAAGTAAACCTAAGCTGAGTGGTGGTGGCGCAGGCCCTTAATCCCAGCACTCTGGAGGCAGAGGCAGGCAGATCTCTGTGAGTTTGAGGCCAGCCTGGTCTACAGAGTAAGTTCTAGGACAGCCAGGGCTACACAGAGAAACCCTGTCTTGAAAAACCAAAAGGTAAGATAAAATACAATAAAATGACTCTAGTGTTTACAATTTCGGTTTCAGTAGGAAAGGCATATTCAGAAAAGAGAAAGGAGGTAGCAGAGAAGTGGAGAGTAAAGAAAGTNGGTTTCTGTTTGTCACCTGGCAAGCAAGTCTGGGAAAGTCTAATAATAGAAGTTAAGTACACAGATGTGATTGGGACATTGTGAAGGACTGCCAGCTTCCTACACAACACACCTAATAGTCTCAGAGAGAACTTAGAAAATCACGGCTGGGAGCAAACTGCCAATCTGCCTACAGGGTTTGGAGGCTCACTTCTGCTTAACAGCTCCCATGGGAATCTGCCACAAGAGCGGTAGCTGGACACAGATTTAGGGGTTCAAAATGCAGCTCAAGATTTTCCTCACTCACCCAAACCCACAAATGCTTTTCTGTTGAAGACTTCTTTCCCCTCTAAACATGCCTGTGTCTGTGCTTCCTTTGGTTCTGGTTTGCCTTGCTGTTTGAGACCTGGTGTTTGTTCTGTAGACTAGGCTGTCTGGAATTTAACTATGTAGCCCAGGCTGGCCTCCAAGTTGCAAGGGTCCTCTTGTCTCCACCTCCCCAATGCTGGGATTACAGGTGGAAGCCATCACACAGCTATGTTTTGTTTTGTCTAAACAGAATCTCACTGTGTAGCCCAGGCTGGCCTCAAACCCCTGCTCCTTTAGTCTCAATCTCCTGAGTAGCTTGAGATTATAGACATTGCTGTGCACGGCTTCTGTGTTTGGTTTTTAAAAGGTTGGAGGGAAGGTCTCCTTCAACTCTTTTGTTTTTCCTTTTCTTTATGGCCACTCCCCAGTGACTGTTAAATCTGGTTGCCTTGTGATGCAGCCTAACTAAGCCACAGTCAGAAGCTGTTGATCTAGGCAGCCATTTGGGGGCATCCAACCCAGGGCCCACACACACCAGGCAAGCACTCTACTGCTGAGCTAGTGAGTACTTTTTCAAAGTTTCCCAACGACAGCGGGGGCAGGATGGAGGAGCCACCCCTGGATTTGTGAGGTAATCCATGACAATCTGGACCCCACATCCACCACTCTGGTTTTGCTCCCTGGGACAATGGTTAATCCTGCTTTCAAACTAGAAGGGGTGACATACAGCTGTGGTTCCAGCACTTGGAGAGGCTGAGGAAGATCACGAGTTCAAGGCCAACTGGGCTATATATCGAGTTACAGCCTGGACTACAGAGTGAGACCCTGTCTCAAACACCAAATTGAACAGACTAGAATCCTAATCCTATCGGACTGCCCAAGCAGGTCTGACATGGAGACCTTCCAGGGTTTGGAAGGGCCTNCTTCCTGACTTCTGTGACTTCTGTGACTCCTCGGGCTTCCCTCTGCCACATTTCTGCTCTTTTGTCTTTCTTGGGAGTTTCATAAGTTCTGGTTGATCCTGAAGTGTTACCNGGGACTCTTTCAGCCACCCCTTCAATAAATTATCAAGGATCACCTACATACTAAACATCATTCTGGAATCCAGACACTGGTGTCCATGGTAAACAAAACGCCGGAAAGTCCCTGCTCTCAAGGAGGTGACATGCCTGTCTCTTATACACATCTAGATGTGTATAAGAGACAGGGTTATAGCTCTCATCAGATTCTCAAATAAGCCCATGACTAGTAAAAAGTCATCCACAATGAGCCTGCTGTAGTACCTTACACTTGTAATCTCTGGTCCCAGCAAGCTAAGGCAGGAGAATTGCCATGTGTTCTAGGTCAGCCTGGGCTAAATAATGAGGCCTTGACCAGGGCTGGAGAGATGCTGCTAAGAGCACTGGATGCTCTTGCAGGGGACCCAGGTTCGATTCCCAGCACCCGCAGAGTGCTCTCAACCATCTGTAACTCCAGTTTCAGGGGGTCTGACACCCTCGTCTGGCCTCCTCAGGCATGAGGTACCCATGTGGTACAGAGATATATGTTCAGACAAAACACTCATACATATAAAATAAAAATAAATAAATCTTTTAAAAAGTGAGATCCTGGCCAAAACCAAACAAAAANCCCAAACAAATAAATGAATAAATATAATTTAAACATTAAAAACAACTAGAAAATCCACTGCAATCCATCTCCCTAAAGCTCTACTCATGACAGACATACAGACAGCTCCCAAAGATAGCAGAGCAGAGAGCTGGGTGGACCCACAAAGTGGCCACTAGTCACATATGATCGTGTGATTTTCAATTAATTAGAAATTTAGTCCTTAGCTGCCCTTTAGGTATTCAATATCCATATGACTAGTGGCTTCTGTAGTTGGCAGTCCGGAACACTTGCCTTCTCCTAGGGAGCCTTACTAGACAGTATTTGTATAAGAATTTTTCAGTTCAAAGCCAGGACTAGAATTCTAGCTCTGCCACNTGTGTTCTGAGCAACTCAAAGAAGCAAACCTAAGTCCTCTCTCTATTCCCATCACCCTCTCTATACCCATCAGATGTAAGTTAATAAGACTCCTTATCAAAGATTNAGTGACTTGATTAACATAAGCATTTAACAAAAGGATTGACAATCAGTAAATAAACATCCAAAAATGGCCACAACCCTTGTATTTATTATCATAGAGTACTGAGCTCTTAACATCAACAGGACTCCCATGGTGAGCAAGTCCATTTCTGACTTCAGTGTCCTTTTCCGTCTCTTTGGGCTTCACTATGAGATTCGCATAAACTGGAAGTACACCTGCCTCCCATCGCTCCGCACCAAGGCTGACAGACGCCACTTCCTACTGTCTCCCAAATCCCCATTGCCCACTCATCACTCCTCTGGCTGCTCAGATCCCTCACTCATCACTCCACACCCAGATTACTTGAATGGGCTCCCAACTGCCTTTCCTGTTGCCAGTCTGGGCCCCTCTCCAGTCCACCCTCCACAGTGACACAGTGATCTCCCTGACAGGGTGATTCCATTACTTCAGGTCACTCCCTGACTTAAAATCATGGGGCTAGCCCAGGGATTACAGTTCACTGGTTAGAGAGCTTGTCTGGTGTGCTCAGGGCTCTGGGTTTGATTCCAAGGAGCCCTGGAGGAGCATACACACACACACCTGCATGCTTGCACACACACACACACACACACACACACACACACACGCATCCTTGGGGTTTCCCATAATTTTGGAGCAAAGTTCACACTCTTATTTTAACAAGAAAAGCCTCCCAGCCTGATGCTGTCTCACTTCCCAGGTCCCTCATCTCCAAAGCTAGCTCCACTCCAGCTATGCTTGTTGTCTGCCTTTGAATTTACTCCTTTTCCGGCCTGTCATATCCTCTCTCTACTTCTTTCTTTTACCCAGTAAACCCAATAATCCCTGCCCTGGGGCAATAATGGGCCTAAGGATTGAGACTCAGACTCTAGTGTTTACTGCCTGTATTCAAATATCTGGGGGTTTTTTGGTGGGGGAGGATTCAAGACAGGGTTTCTCTATGTAGCCTTGGCTGTCTTAGAACTCACTTTGTAGACCAGGCTTGCCTGAACTCACAGAGATCCTCCTGCCTCTGCCTTCCAAGTGCTGGGATTAAAGGCATCTGCCACCACCACATGGCCAGTATTCAAATCTTAACTCTTTCACTCAGGGTACCCAATTTCAACCCTCATAAGACATTCCACGTTACAAAATAATGTCTGCATTATTGGGATATTATAGGAGTTAAAACTCCCAANATAGGCTTGCACTGAGTAGACATACTATGTCTGTAGATATTATGTCTCCATTATTCTTCAAAATTAGTATCTTCAGGAAGGAAGTCTTCCTGACGGCTATCGTCTACACTCTAGCATGCATCAGACTGAAATGACCTTTTCCATGTTTGTCATACTTAGATGGATTCTAATGAGTGATTNGCTTCACAGCTCAGCATGGNNTCACATATATGTAATTCCAGCACTTGGGAGACAGAGGCAGGAAGAGCTCTAGTTTGAGGATAGTGAGGGCTACAGAACAAGACCCTGTTTCAAAACTATATGATAATAATTTCACTTCACTAGATGTTCTACCTGTAACTATAAATTATTTGAAATCAAAGGTCCCATTTTAATTGTAATGTTTTTCCATTCTAAGCGCCTAGCACATAGTAGGTTTACAACTATGTCAAAGAAGTGAATGAGTGACTTTTCTCTCTTGCACTTATAAAGGTCACTTATCCCACTAGCCAGTCCAAGAAGACTCCTTTTTGAGAGCTCTCTGATCAGGAGATTGTGTGCTTGCCTTCTTGTTCCTCAACATTTTCCAAATACCAGTGTTGAAAAGACCCCAGTCAACATTCTAGGACATGGAAGGGGTCATCCAGGACCTCTGCTTCAAGAATGGAAGCCCTGATGCTGAGATCTGGAGATGCCAACTAGAATGAGACAGACGTATGTGCCCCACCACATCCCCAAATAAAGAGGCCATCACAACNAAAGCANCGATGACCTTCTAATGCCAACCCTCTTCTGTCCTACCCACATCCCAGAGACATGATCTCTCTCTCAGTCATTAAATGTGAGGAGTTGTGCCTCAGGCCTGACACAGCCTTCATCAAAAGATGGGTAAGAAAGATTGAGGTTCTTCAAGTACTCACTGTGAGCAAAAGTTGGCAGTGAGCTAGCTGAGACTCCTACTGTTAGCTTCTCTTACTGAATGTTATGAGTTTCAAATCTCCATGCCAGTCTTAGGTTGTCACAAATACAGATAATTACACTATGGCCTGGGAAACAGTAACTAGTCTATCCAATGCCTTGTTCTATGTTATTTTTTAATGAAGAGTAAAGAACTCNTCAGCCACAATAAAATTCTAGACCTCTGGCCCACACAATTAAAAGAATTATACTTACCCCATTACCTTCCTGGAATGGGTTCTGAGAATGGGGCAAGTGAGTTAGTCTCAGCTCCAACTCCCTCCAGCTGCTCTTAGCTGAAGCAGCACATGGCTTTCCCCCTTGCTTCCACCATCCTAGCTGCCGCTTTGGCCTCAATCACTACTTAGCTTCACAGTGAATCTTACGTACTCTAAAAGAGTGAATGCAAATTAANCAGGTCACTCAGAGGTAAATCTTTCACTCAGGAAGTAATGNGGTCAACCAAGTCCTTTCTCAGAACTTGAAGTCTGTGAGGATTGGTCAAGACTCTGGACAGCAGGCCTCATAAACCTTTTTGCCCCCACAGATGTCTCTCCTCTTCCTGCTCTTAACATCCTGTGCCCCCTCCCTGGCTGCAGAAAAGCCCTTGCTTCCTTAAGTCTGGACAGTCCTGTCACGGAAGGAAGACACTGCAGAAAAGCTGCAGGAATGGCTCAAAACTGAAGCAAGCAGGAGCCATGGTGTGCACAGACACCTCACAACCTTCGTGTGAGACAAACACTCTGATCCCCTGGCTCCCTAGTGTAAAAAAGGAGTTCAAGTTGCTTTTCCATCCAGTTCCTGTTACCNGAGTAGGACACAACACACAAGCACTATATGTCTGTTCCCTACAACACCCNAGCTTCTCCACATTAAAAATCCTTAGACTGGCCGGCGNCNGTGGTGGCTCACGCCTTTAATCCCAGCACTCGGGAGGCAGAGGCAGGCGGATCTCTGTGAGTTCGAGGCCAGCCTGGGCTACCGAGTGAGTTCCAGGAAAGGCGCCAAAGCTACACAGAGAAACCCTGTCTCGAAAAACAAAACAAAACAAAAAACAAAAACAACAACAGCAAAAAATCCTTAGACTGTATCCCCATCTGCCATGTTCTGGAAGAAACGCATAACTAAGTAGTGTTTGGTTCTAATTAATTTGCATACATGTTGTGTTTCTAGTCAAGGATACCTAAGTACCATTCAGAAACTCAAGGCAGCATCAAAGAGCATGTCTTCCCACAATAGATTGAGAAAATGCAAAGAAACCTAACATGGGTTGTCGTGTGTTGTGGTTAACATAGGAGATGTTCCTCGTGTTTTGAACACTAAATTATTGGCCATTAGCACTTTGTACATGTTGTATCCACTGATGTTGTGGATACTTTAGGACAAGAGACTTAGATAGAGGAGGCAGGTTACTAGAGGCAGGTACCCGGAGGCTATATGTTCCTGATCACTTCCTGTTGTGTTCTCTGCTGCAGGTCTACCATAATGGGGACAGTGTCTGCCACNCGTTCCTGCTGCCAAGGTGTTCAGCCTCATTCTGGATCAGAAATACAGAGTCAATTTACTATACACTGAATCCTTTGGAACCATGAATTTATGTAAATATTTCATTTTTTAAGCTTTTAAAAATTATTATTATTGTGTGTGTTTGGCATGTCCATGATCTGTGTGGGGGCATGCATGNCATGGGGCATGTGTATGACATATGTGAGGGCATGCATGCATGACATGCATGTGCAGATCAAATGACAACCGTGNGAAGTTGATTCTCTCCTTCCAACAATTGAAATCAAGTCTCCAGGCTTGTGTGGCAGGCACCTTTGCCCTCTGGGCCACCGCAGGGTGGTCTCTTGAGTTTTGACAGATGTTTCTCTGCTGTGATACCCAAAGTAACGAATACATCTTGGTATACAAGAACATTTGTGTGGTTGCTGTTAGGCTCTGGAAATAAAAAAATGACTAGAAAACCCTCCTTCCTCCCTCCAGAAACCAACTTCATAGGCAATATACAATTTGCTATTGGCTTGATCTCCTCTTGGCTTCTCACCTTCTACCTGATTCTGAAGAGCTGAGTTCTTCCCAGTCTCTCCCTCCTCCCACATTCAGTCTATCCATCTCACCCAAACGCACAACTGCTCACTGCNTAACCTGGATGCCCAGCTTTGGTTCCCTGTAGCCGGCTGGTTCTATCACCAGAAACTGTCTCCCCTGTCTCCTCTGACAACATGTACAAAATAATGCCCTTCACCATCATTCTCCTAAGCAGCTCATAGCAGTCTGCTTAAGGCCAGTTACCTTCATCCTCTTCCAACTACTCAGTNGTCCAAACGAGGAAACTCAGAAACACTGTCACCTCCAATCTNTCACTTTTAGTTGCTCTTATCTGCCNTTGCACCCATCNTCTNTTTTCTATTCCAAACACTCCAGCCCAAGGACCAGCCACACTGGCTGCATCACTTCAAGACTGTTTCATAAAGAGGTTCCTATCTCCTTGCTCATCCTGGATTCTGACCCAAGGGATCCCAAGTACAGTCTGAATGGGGTGTTTTATTGCTGTTTTGGTTTGGGTTTTGGCTGTTTGATTTTGATTTTTTTTCAGGGAAGGGTTTTGAAGAGGCAAATCTNGGGTCTGCAAATGACTGAATCTCACTCTAACNGGAGGAACCTTTCACTCCTCATTAACTACTGATAAATGTTTGCAAACCAGACTGGNTTCACTGATTTGAATCATCTGCTCATTTCTGTGGTGTAAACACTTTCACCATGGTTGGTTTCTCATGTCACTGAAATCAGCATTGGGAAATGAAAAACACAATGAGCTTTTGCTAGCTGATTTTTTTAGCNCANCACAAAACATGAAAATNCCTGGACTGTTTCCTATAACCTTCTAAAGCGGCTTTTAAAAACAACAAATAAGCCAGATGTAGTGATGCATACCTATAATCCCTGCACTCAGAGGGGAGCCAGATGTAGTGATGCATGCCTATAATCCCTGCACTCGGAGGGGGACTTGACTGAGTTTGAGGCCAGCCTGGTCTACATAGTGAGCTCCAGGACNGCCAGAGCTATANAGAAAGACCCTGTNTTGAAAACAAAGAAACATTAAGNCAACTTTAGACATTCCTTTTTTTCAGACTCATATCATCTTTTAAGTTATATTTTTATTTTTTTTTATATGTCACAAAACACTTGTGTAGTAGACAAGTGGAGGTCAGAGGACTTACAGACTTGCAGGAGTGAGTCCCAGGGCCATGTGAATCCCAGGGACAGAACTCAGGTCATCAAGCATGACAGTAAGTGTCTGAGCCNTCTCAGCAGCCCAAGGGAGGCTGTATGTGATTAATNCACACAATTTGCAATGTATGGAAATATTAATATGCATAAACATATTANATGTTATATTTTAAAACAATATATAGTGTCTTGGTTTATTTTTCCTTTTCTGTCTTTCTTTCTTTGGGGAGGTTAGATTTATTTTATTTTTAATTATATACATGTTGAGGGGAGCTGTTCATGTGAGTTCAGGTGCCTTTGGAGGCCAGAGACATTGGATTCCCCTGGAGCTGGAGTTATAGGCAGTTTGGAGCCACGTGATGAAAGTGCTGAGAACNGAACTCAGGTCATCTGCAAGAACAGTAGTTGTACTTAACCACTAAGCAATCTCTACAGCCTCCCTCCCCACCTTGTTTCTGGAGACACAATACCTTAANGGTTCTAGGTAGCTAAGGATATCCTTAGACGTTAGATCCCACTACCTCTGCCTCCCAAGTGTCGGGATTATGTGCTATCATGCTTGACCCAATGTTAATTTTAAAAAGTAAAGAAATACATTTGCTGATCTCCATTTTAAGGAAAAGAAGACTTTAGGGGGATGCAGGACATGTCTAAGATTAAACTATGGATGAGCTGGAAAATAAGGGTTTCAATCCAAGGCTTCTGCCCCTGAATTTTCTATCCTTTTGCCTTGAGCTCACTACAATATTGAGCCACAGTGCTCACATGGAACCTCAAAAAGTGGGCCTCAGAAATGACCTCACTGATTTAAGTGGGNACATATCTGATCTCTGGTTAAGGATGGGGGACTCCAAAGGGCTTGAACATTCATTCCGCTGTGTTGACTGAGGCAGCAGATGCAAGAACATCTCAGAGTCCAAAACAGCAGAGGCCTTGACACAGAAGTAACAAGAACCTTCAGTGACCACTGCAAGACAGTTTGCTAGGTGATATCACCACGGAGGCCACTAGATCACAGATGAAAAAAATCTTGTACTCAGGAGCAGATGTAGCTCACCAGCCAGCTGGGATGAGGGGGTGGGAGTGGGACACAGCCTACGGGCAAGCCAAACAAGGAAGAATAACGAGACAGAGGCCAGAGCAGGAGATCCAGGGCTTCAATGACTTTTAGGAGGCCAGTGAAGGGTTGGCCTACAGCCCCAAAAGATGTCTGGAGACCACAGAGGCCAGTATCATTCCAGTGAGACATGAGGGCAGGACTCACAAGAGCCAGGGCAGCTACAGAATTCTTGTGCCCTGCTGGCTGACTTCATCACAAAAACAAGCATAGGGAACAGTCCCAGCTGAGTGCCAACTTCATTCCACGCCAGCAACACTCAGGAGCTTGACTTAGGAGCCAGCCTGAAGTAGATTGGCAGCTGATTGCCCCAGAACAACACTAAACTACTGCAAGAGCATTTTAGCGGNTGCCTGAGCCCCTAGGGCACTCTCAATAGACCACACTCTATTAACAATACATATTTTCACCTTCGTTGCTACAACTTCTCAGCATTAACCTTGTTACCCACTGCAGGTGCCTCTCTGGTTTAACTTCGGAAAAGGCTTAAAATATGGGCCTGNGGACATGATTCAGTCAACCAAGGGCTTGCAGGGCAAGATGAGAACCTGAGTTCACGTCTCCACTACCCACATAAAAGCGAGGGAATCCCTGTACTGAGGAGGGAGAGACATGAGGATCCTGAGGGCTAGCCAGTCTAGTCTGATCAGTGAGTGGCAGGTTCAGTGACAGACTCTATCTGAAGGAGAAAAAAAGGGTGAAATATCATTGAGGAAGATATGTGACATTAGCCTGTGGCCTCTACATGCACACACCTGTGGACCAGCACACNGGAACACATACATGCACATGCAATCCACACACACACCAAGGCTGAATATATGTGAACCATGAAAGATCCCAAGGTCTGAAAGATTTTAAAGCTTTGAGCCCTGCCATAGAAAGCCAAGGACAGAGGAACCCAAAAGAGGCCCTGCAGAAGCATCTACAAAGAAGGACCAGTTCTTGGGACCTAGAGGACAAGAAAGTGGGAGGGTGACACGTCACAGACTATTCTGGGGATGCTGGCCTTGAGGACAAACAGCCTGCAAGCTTTTCAACATTCCAAAAGAAACCCCTCAGTTCCCTGCTTCCCCTTTCTGACCCACTCCTTCCCACTCAGCCCAACTTTGCTTGCCCTTAGCACCAGGAAAAAAAAAACAAAACTGGCTTCTAGGAAAACTGTTACCTTGCTTTTCAATCGGAAGAAATAAAAACGGTCCTAACCATGAACTCTGATCATGTTCNAACTGACTTGGGGCCCTCAGGGCCTGGAAGGAAAGAGCACCATGGACTGGACCTGCAGGCAGGAGGAACAGAGTCATGGCTGACCTGTCCCCTCTGCTACTTTCCACACAATACTAGACAGCATAGATGTCCTGTGAAGCATTTGGGAGTTTGGTGATGGTGGTGACTGTGGTAGTTTATTCCAGACCCTGGCTGCTCTGGAACTCATGAGCCTCATGCCTCAGACTCTCAATGTGGAGTTACAGTCTTGCCTCATCACATTCCACCCCAGTCAAGCATTTTGACAACTTTTGCTTTCTTGTGTTTTTAGTTTTTAGTTTTAGTTTTGTTTTGTCTTGAAAAAAGGTCTCCGTATATACCACAAGCTGGACTTGAACTCACTCTGTAGATCATACTGTCTCTGAATTCCTGATCCTCCTGTCTTCTCCTGCTCTACCTCCCAAAGACTGGGATTCTAGGTGTGTANCACCATGCTTGGAGCATTTTGAAAACTCTCTCTCTCTAAATTAATAAACAAACTTATTACCTTTTAAGTGTGCAAGTGCGCACACATGTGTGTGTGTGCGCGTGTATGTGTGTCTGTGGGGTGTGCGCTCATGCTACATCCATCTTGATAGCCCCACTGTGACAACTTTAATAAGCCATTTATAGCATGCATGTTACTAACATGGAGGTGGCAGGTACTGAATAATTTGGAACACTGATCAAAGCAAAGACAAGTTGAATCACCCACAAATATTTTATTTAGGGTTTGAATAATTTAGTGAAACATACACATATGCAATGTCACACTCCTATCACACATCCAACTAACCCTTTCTCCTTGGCATTTTTGAGACTGGCTTCACTGTAGCTCAGGCTACCCTGGGACCCTAGTCCTGCCTCTGCCCCTCATTTTGGTGACTATTGCCCTTTCCCTGCCCCCTCTACACATATGAAAAAACAGCCACACTTTTTGCATGAGGGCCTGTACGTGGAAGAAAGATGAGAAGCAAGCATGGGATGGGCCAGAGGTTGAGCAAAAGTAGAAGACACAATCTGAAGAGGCTGCCCCGCCCC
>LZPO01087143.1:232857-250856 GCA_001675575.1 Neotoma lepida
ATATGTAGGTCAAAGGATAACTCGAAGGAGTCAGTTCTCTTCTCCCATTATGTGCAGACTGGGGATAGAGCTCAGGTCATCAGGCTCCAGGGAAATTGGCTTCCCACTAAGCCGTCTCAACAGACCCCCTTTCACAATCTCACTGAGACTTGAGGACATTAGACAACCTGCCCAGGACCACCGAGAGAACCAATCAACAGAACCAGAGTCTCCACTCCATATTGCCCCCGCTGGCCTCTGAGACTGATGCTGAGGACTTACCACGGGAAAACATTATCATCCTGCCCTGAGAGACAAAGGAGGCTGCCTGAANGTCATGGGCTGTATGACTAGAGGATTCCATCTTGGCAACAGGTGTGGTAGTTTGAAAGAGAAATGTCTCCCACAGTCTTATGTATTTGAACAGTTGGTCACCAATTGGTGGTGTTGTTTGGGGAGNTTATGGACCCTTTGGGAGTAGAGCCCTGCCAGAGGAGCATGTCACTGGGTGGATGGAGGGAGACGCTACTAGTTAATAGCCCCACTCTACCTCCTATTCTCACTCTCTCCTTCCTCTGTGTGAATGCAACTGTGATCAGTCAGCCCCTGCTCCTGCTTCCCTGCCTGTTGCTGTGCCTTCCCCNCCATGATGGGCTCTGTCCCTCTGGAAGCCTATGGTAAAATAAACCCTTTCTTCCTGAAATTGCGTTTGGTCATGGTACTTGATCATAGCAACAGAAAAGTAATTAATACAGATGGGACCCCAAGAAATAGAGGACAGCACACTTGGGTGACAAGAGATCTGAATATATCCATCTGACACCGACNAGCTGTGTGGCTTTGGACCTTGTAGTTCCTTCACAGTTGAAATGAACACCTCATCAATCTATCTGCCACAAAGCCTAAATATTCATATCTCTCTCTCTCTCTCTCTCTCTCTCTGCTTTGAGACAGAGTCTCATGTAGCCCAGACTGGCTTCCAACTCCCTATGCATCCAAGGATGAAGGCCCTCCTGCCTCTACCTCCTGAGCACTGGGGTAACAGGGGTGTGTCACAATACCTGATTTTATATGGTCTTAGTGATTCATCCCAGCCTTCATGGATGCTAGGCAAGCACTCTATCAACTGAGCTACATCTCCAGCCCCATACCTGGAGAGGAAAAAGGAGGCACTAACAGGGGGCAGGTGAANGTGAGTGAAGTGAGGCAAAGTGAGGAAGTATCAGGGCACTGTACACATCTTCTCCTCTCCTGCCCAGCAGACCCCTTCCTTAGACCTACTTTGTTTTCTTNCTTTAGTCTGAATACTGTAGTCTCCTGGGATTATCTCTTATAGACTGTGGACTCCTCCACAGAAGGACCACGGGTATCTACCTCAGTCCCACACACATATAGCCCAAGGCCAATGCCTGTAAATGTCCAATAAGTGTTTGTTGAACTGGAAGAGTCACCTCTCTTAAGTTATCTAACCTACACTTTAAAACAAACCTCTCTGACAGTGAAACAGAAGATCTGACCATCAGCCGAGGCCTTGAGGAAGTGACTAAGATGGAGAAGACAATTGAGAGAAAGGATCTGTATTCTTAGGAACATTATGAATAGACAAGTCACTTACCCATGGACAGTTGAAAATTTTTCCAAGAGGTCTGCCAGGGTCCCAAGACCTCCTTAAAAAAAACAAATTCATCACCTGGTAGTACAAAGCCAAGACTTTCCTAGTAATCTAGAAGAAATGGCCCTAGTTACTAAGAATAAGTCTCCAAAGGAATACTATGGGTGATGAGCAGCTAGTACTCTCCCATTTTTACTGAGGGAGCACACCAGAAAAGTAGAAAAATGTACCATGGGGGGAGGGTTCATCTAGATCTTAGGTAAAACTTTCTCAAAAGTATAGATAAAAACTTAGAAATAACCAAGAGAGGTAGTACAGCTGTCTCTTATACACATCTAGATGTGTATAAGAGACAGTGGTAGTACAGTTTTTTTTCTTTTTTGTTTTTTTTTTTTTTGATGTGATTTTCCCATGTCAGGGGGACATGGGTCACCATGGACCCAGGTGTCAAGAGCATGTCAGCACTTGAGCTAAGTAAGGGCTGCTTTGTGGAGAAGTTCCACCGGCCCAGAATAACCTTTATTGCTGCCATTCTATCCAAGCCTGAGACTCAACAAAAAGGTCAAAAAGAGCCTCAGACTGCAAGGACCCAGCCTGGAACAATGTTGGCTAGACCAAACAGATTGCTTGGGGGTCAGCCTGGCGCTAGCTGACATGCTTGGGCCAGAAACCGCAACCGAGGCTAAATGTTGTAAACACTTGGCAAGGCTCTTCTGACTGCTTTGGTAAACCTCTTCATCCTGCCCGCTCCTCCAGACTGTGCTGCACAGGGTTTTCGTCCTGTCTTCACAGGCTCCCTGGACTATAGTCTTTAAGGTATTCAGTCTTCATCTGTGTTCCCTCCTTACAAGCCCTGGACTCTCTAGAAAGATGGGTCTTTTGCTGTTGATAACGATTCCCTTAGATAACACCAGAGGTGATGCTAACCAGCATAGCCTCAGCATTGGGCCAGTCTTTCAAGACCCTGAGTGATTAAAAGTCACAGAGATGCAGACTGGTAGAGTGCTTGTTTAGCATGAAGACGCCCTGGGTTTGAGCTCCAGTATCACATAAACTGGACACAGTTTCCATAATCCTAACTCTCTGGAGTTGGAGGTAAAAGAATAGAACTTCAGTCTCATCCTCAACCAAGCATTTGAGGCCAGCCTGGGCTACATGAGAACGTCTCTCAGTTTAAAAAAAAAATAGGTGGGAAGAGACTGCAAAGAAAAAAATATTAGAGAGGTAGAATTTTGTTTTGCTTTGTTTTGAGACAGGGTTTCTTTGTGTAGCCCTGGCCGTCCTAGAACTAGCTCTGTAGACCAGGGTAGGCTCGAACTCAGAGATCCACCTGCCTCTGCCTCCTGAGTGCTAGTATTAAAGGTGTGTGCACTGCTGCCGATGCTGCCAACACCACCACCCAGCTGGGGAGATAGCATCTTACTTCCATCTACTTACTTCAGAAAAGAAGTGGAGGGTGGGATAAAGCTGAAGACCAAAGTCTGAAACCCCTCTTACACAACACAGTTCATTGAACTTCTGGTCAGGTTACTGAACTTATGGAGGTTCTGGAAGGGGGTTGCACCCAAAAAGAATATGGGAAACCCTCCATCCATGCCGCACCTCATATGTTTCCACCCCACATCTTCCTCTGCATACCTCTTTATCTACATCATTTACAATCAACATCATGTTAGGGATCTCTCTGAGTTCTTTGAACCCAGGGTCGGGGATGGGAGCTCAGNTTATAGTTGTGGGGTCCAAATAGGTGGCCTGACTTGGAATTACATTGGAAGCAGAAATCAGAGTGAAACATAAGGGAAGAACCCCAGTAGCTGTTTCAGTGGGACGTAAATACTTAGAGGGATGCTAAGAAAAGGAATGAAGCAAATAGGCATTAATGAGGCTGAAGCAGAGGTGTGAACACAGAACTACCAAAGGTTGTGTAAACAAAAGGAAGCTATTCTATGCTGCTCTTCCCTGACGGGTGAACATTTTTTAAACTTTGGAGAAAACTCAGAACTCTGATCTAAGATTGCCTTGAGAGATAGTCAGGTATAAGATACACATGGGAGCAGGCTAGACCAGGACAGGATTGAGCTAAAAGCCCTTCCAATGACAGCATAGTCTGGATAGAAATGGAGAAGGAAGAATAACCACTGAAAGAAAAAAAGCAAATGTTACATGATAAAGTTGGTCTAATATCACATTAACATCTCAAAAGAGGCTCAGGAGAACAGGCAGCCATGTGAATGAAGGCAAAGATGACCAGGGTCCCTTAGCCAACCCCGCTGGAAGCCTCAAGGTTTTTGTTTAATAAAGGGTTAAATGTCCAGGAAGTGGAGATGCGAGGTTCTTGTGACTCTGATCCAGGAGCACCAGGCACTGTGGCATCAAACCCACTGGTGAAACTCCCATGAGGGTTATTAGAAGGAGAGAACATCAGTTTGTAAGGGTTAATAATTTTCTTTAAAGGCTGGAATGTATAAAGAGGTTTCCTCGTGAAACGAGAGGACAAGAAATGGTGTGGCTCTTTTGCCTGTTTTAAGCAGACAGAAATTGTCTGGTTGGGAAACACTTGCCCTGCTGAACACTGTAAAAACCAAACCAGTTGTTAAAATTCCAAAGCAGCTATAGTTGGCATGTAAGGATTGATGGTATTAGGCTGAAAACCTGTAGGAGAATTGCTATGCTCCAGATAGGCTTTAAGTGAAGTAGTTGGCCTGTTTTACCTGATTATATTATAGGCATGGACCTCATGAAGACTGGGTAATGCTTTTCACCAGGGGACTCTGTCCTTGAACAATATGAATTGGATCCAGACTATCCAAGCTCATACAACATGGGAGTGTTAGTTTGGACAAATTCCCTTCAGGGTAGCTCTGTGCTGACCCTAGACTGGACTTATGCAAAGGCCTGAGAAAACAAAGCAACAACTCCTGGGACATGAGGTTACAGAACTTAAACAGCTTATTCAAGATCAGGCTGCTTGGGGACTCCAGGAGGAGATGTGAGCAGGGAGCCTCTTTTCCCACAGACAGACTCTAGAGCTGCATGAAGTACTGCTAGACCTGTCACCACTCAGACAGTGCCCTATAAATGGCTCTCACCCCATCAACAAAGACCTGCTGCCTGCTGCTGTGCTTGGCAGTTCCAAGAAGAACAGAAAACATCCTGTTTGGAAGGATGCCACTCTTGATGGAAAAGAAAAAGCAGATCAGCTGCACGGGCTGAGTTATACACTGGTTTTAGGAAGAGTCAAAGAATTCAACAGTGGTATATCTCCTGGGCTTGGGTTTTTTACTCTCTCCAGGGTAGTGGCCAANGGCCTGGTCCCTGATCAAGGGTAAAGGCAATGGAACCTGACCTGATAAAGAGAAGGATGATCATACAGGTCACAAACCTATGGCCATCACTATGGGAATTTGCAAGGTTTATTAAAGCCGGATACTTTGCTGCCACCAGAAGAACCCCTATCCAGGTTCAGATGGCGCCTAGAACCAACACGTAGTGTGTGTGCTCATCTACGGCAGCTACCTGGATCCATGTAAGAAAGTAGACAGGGCGATATTGCAACAATAGAGATATGGGCTGAGCCTAGACATATTCTGAGGCCCATAACATAAACAACAGAAACAGAGACTACAGATGGTTACGGAGCAGGCTCCTCTGGAGAAAGATGTTGCATGTAGTTGGCAAGGCTGGTTGATGCTGNCAGCCGTAGGGGGTACTAATGGGTCTCATCAGGCATAGGCACTGCCTTTGACTCTGGAGTACGTAACTGCTGGAAGATGCAAATGCCTGNAGCACCACAAAGCAACAGGAACAGAATGCCCTGACCAATTTGGAAGTCCAATCACCATTTTTTCAAAACAGGGAACACAATCTAATAGCCCATAGTACCCAATAGTTAGAAGGGGAGATTCTCTTCAGAGCAGTNGGCTGATAGAGAAATGGATCACGAAGCTGTGCTTGCAATCAACAGAACAGGAACGAAGGGAGAGTTCCCACTAGGTAGATTATGCTCTTTTAGGGCAGACCTCGAAAAGAAAGGCAGGGGGGAAATGCTGGTTTGATAATTTGCTTTATAGTGCCAGAACAAATACACAAGCGTAATTCTAAAGAATAGAGCATGGTTTGGGCTGTGGCTCTAGGGGCATCACGGCAGCACAAGCTACCGGGTGCCTTCTTTGTGCATCCTTTCAGGTGGGAGCGGCNCCACACAGAAAGACAGTAGGCAACTCAGCTCTGATGTCTCTTCTTCTTCTTATAAAGAAGATGTTAATGGCATCATGGGGGCTCCACCCTTGTGACATCTTTGCTCGATAATTGCCTTCTGTGGGTTAGAGCCCCAATTAATTCACATATGAATTTGGGGAATCAAGGTCAATACATGCAGTCTTGGCATTCATAGTCAAACCTTAGCAGCTATCTTTGGAGCTAGGAGTTAAACCCAGGCCCGATAATCACACTACAACCCTGAGCAACTTGCCCATAGATCTATCTACTTCTTTGTTCTCNTTTTATCTTTCTTCTTTTTTTCCCTTACACAGTCTCAACTTTCTTTTCCCTACCTGATATAGAAGTCACATGGATCAGGATGTGTTGGCGCACACCTTTATCCCAGTGCTTGGAAGGCAGAGAGGCAGGTAGATCTCTGTGAGTTCAAGGCCAACCTGATCTATATAGTGAGTTCCAGGATAGCCTAGAGCTATATATTAGAAAGAACCTGTCACAAAGGAAGAGGAAGGGGAAGAAGAGGTGAAGTAGTAGTCANATGATCAGGCCTGGGACTACAAGTGCTGGAAGCATGGCTAATTCCAAAGAAACTGGAACTNTATTTTACAACCATTGTCAGAATTCCTACAGACCTCATGAGGCACATTGTGCTTCCTTATCCAGATAACTGAGGTGAAGATTCAAGCAACTAGGGCTAGAAAGATGGCTCAGTGGTTAAGACAGCTTACTGCTCTTGCAGAGACCAGAATTTGGTTCCCAGCACTCACATCATACAGTCCACAACCACCTGTAACTTCAGTTCCAGGATAGACAATGNCCTCTTCTGGGTTCTGCAGGCATCGGAACACAGGTGTCCATACATACTTGTGCATGAGCACTCTCTCTCNCACACACATACACATGGGGAGANGGGTGTTAATTCAGCCAGAGCTGAGGATGTAGCTCAGCGGGTCTCCAATCCAGGCAGCCCTGGGTTCTATCTCAGTACCATGAAAAATAGGACTCAGTGGGGAGACTAAGACAGGAGGATCAGAAGTTCAAGGTTATTTCAGTGACCTAGCAAGTTCAAAGTCAGCCCGGGATACACTGGCTCACACAACAATAAATGCAGCTGTATTGCCTGTTGTTCAAGATGGTCCCTAGTCACCCTACTTCCGACAAATGGGGGACACTGGGAGAACCTCTTGACTGGCACTACAGTCAGAAGTCTGGACCAACATGGTGACTGAACCCAATGCTCCTTCTAAAGGTTACTATCTGGACACATATTAGAAGACGGGACATGCCCAGAGAGTAAGAATGAATGTGGAGCTATATGATGATGTTAGATTCAATACTGCACCAGCCACCTAACAGGGGCTTAAGAGAAGATGCGGCATCTATGTTCAGTCCACTCATGTCAGACACTGAGAAAGCAAAAGCTTACCTTACTGAGGCCACTCCTGCCCTCAGAGCCTGTCAAGTTCAAATGGAAAACTGCAAACTTGAGTGGCCTCCACTGGGAGATGTTTCCACATGACACAATGGTGAACTAACTAGTGACTAGTTACTAGTGACTGAACGGGGTTCTGGAAATGTGCTATTGACTCTNAACTGCTACAATACTGTTACAAGAGACCCATGATGCAAACTCAAGGGGTAGCCTATGGTATAATACAAAGTATGTGTGACTTTTGTTACAGGTTCCAGTCAAAGAGTTCCACAGAATTGGCAGTGGAAAGAGTGTCTTTTACAGATCATATGCCTCTTTGATACACCCGAGTTTATCATAGTGGGCCATTTTTAACTACAGAAGTCCTTCAGTTGCAAGGAAAAACTGAACAAGAGAAAAATACTAGAAAATAATATGGCAAATACAACACTCAGGGTCAAGATTATAAACTGTTTTCCTCCTTCCTACTACCCTAAGTTTTACAATTAGCTGGTTATTCTATTATTCTGGTTATATTTGTTGATTTTAAATAGTACTAAAAGTGCCTTCCTTTAAAACAATAGGTTGGAAGACCCTTGGAGAACTTTGAAAAAAGATGCCACTAAGCTGGATATAGTGATAAACACCGTAGTATAGCACTTTCTAGGCTGAGGCAGGAGGGTTGTGAGTGTGAGAACAGTGTGAATTGCATAGTCTAGGTCATCGTGGGTTACAAAACAAGACTGTAGATAGATAGATAGATAGATAGATAGATAGATAGATAGATAGATAGATTGATTGATTAAGAGCTAGCCTGGCATGATGGTACATCCTGTAATCCCAGCACTTGGGAGGTGAATGCAGATATATCAGAAGTCCACAGTCACCCTCAGCTCCATAGCACTTTCAAGGCTAGCCTAGGCTATAGACTTGTTTCAGAAAAGTGTCATTAGACTAATCATCCATTGTCTTTCTGAATTTTCCTCATTATTGGGACAAATAATATCATGGTACTATTTTACTCACTTTTTCATCGTTGTAACAAACTACTTGCAGCAGGCTAACATTATTTTTTGGAAGTCTATTTAGCTCACATTTCTTAAGGCTCAAGGGCTCACATCCAACAGAATCCAAAGGTAGCAAAGACCAATAATATATCCCTATTTTGTGCCTCTCCTGATAAAGCCACCAAGATTCAGTCATGGGGGCTCTGTGGTAGTGACATTATCCAATCCTGTGCACCTCAATGGACCATACCCAAACTAGGCCCTCTGACAAATTCCTTTACCAGAGTTGACAGAGAGAGATGAAGAAAGAGGTTGTTATTTTTCTCGTTCCCCCCCCCTCATTCATTTCATGGCTAAACTCCCAACCAGAGCAGCAAGACAGGAAATGGCTACGGTCAGACCGCAAGGCAGAGGCTCCAGGTCAGGGACAGGCTTGACTTTAGTGATGTGGCTCATCAGAGAGAGGCCTAAAAGGCGCCTGGTGCTNGAGAGATGCCAGAGCCAGTTAGGGACTGACCAAGATTTCAGGTCACAGGTACGAGTCTCAGCTAGCAAGCCACCATGCCTTGCCTGGTCACCTCATTTCTTTATCTCACCTGCAGATCAGGTCAGAACCATCTGAGTCTTGGACCAGTCAGAGAATGCACCGGAAGCAGAGAAAACTTCACACCATCTAACTAAGAACAAAATCTCTTTTGAGGTCCCCAGGGAAATACCCCAAGGTCTTTTTTTAAATCACTGTCATCTTCTACCAACAGCCTTAGCTCTGCCTGGACATAATTTTCTAGCATTTTAAACTATGTAACTTAACTCAAAAATCCAGAAACACAATTGAAAACAGAAATATCTCAAATCAACACCACCTCACTATTTATTATTGTTGTTTATTTTTTTATTATATTTTGAGGTATAAGGGATTGATCCTAGGGCCTCATGCCTACTTGGCAGGCCCTCTATCACACAATATTGGTTCTAGCTGCCATTGGGAGTATGAGGGTGGAAGACCATTGTCTGATATGTCTTTTCATCAGGTCAAAGCATGCCCATCCTGTCTCATTTCTCCCACTTGAAAGCCCAGGTTTCATTTTCATTCTGTGTTCCTGAGAGAGGATTTCTTTTTTTTTGTTGGTTGTGGTTTTTTGTTTCGTTTTGTTTTGGGGGGTTATTTTGTTTTTCTTTGTTTGTTTCAAGACAGGGTTTCTCTGTGTAGCTCTGGCTGTCCGGGAACTCACTCAGTAGACCAGGCTAGCCTCCAACTCAGATCCGCCTGCTTCTGCCTCCTGAATGCTGAGATTAAAGGCGTGGGTTACCTGCCTGAGAGGGGTTTTAATCCTCCCCCCTGAGAGAAGGAAACCTCCTCCATCTCTAACGTTGTTGGGTCCCAACATAACTAAACATGTTCTCCTTCACACCAGGTTGATAGCCCCTTGGTAAGTCACACACAGCTTTGGGATGTACAAGGGAAAAAAAAAAGATCCCAAGAAGGCGAAGGTGCCAGGAAGCCAGGAAAACCCTTGGTCTCCCTAATGCTCATGTACACACAGCAGCCCGGCAACCATGTCCAGCATCTAAACACCTGCTCCAGAGTTGGCAGCTTACTCACTAGGGGTCAGGAAGAAAATTCCCCACTGGCAGCTTAGCCATTCAGGCGCCTTAATGAAAACTGAGTACGCCAGAAGCAATCATCAGCGACCAGCATAGCAACTAGGGGATACACAGTGTCTGGGAGGAACTAAGCAAGAGAGGTGGGATCAATGCCTGTTCATCTGCCCCACGTTCGCTCATCCTGGTCTCCTGTAATTGGCTGAGCGTATAACCACATGGAAACTCTCGAAATACCAGCTCCCACAGAGGAACCTGGCCAGCGTGAATCAGCCCACAGGGCTCCATCTCCACATCTCAGTTTCCACAAACTATTTTAATCTAGAAACCACATCTACAGGCTGCCTCTCCTGGGGTAGTCCGCCTAAACCATCATCCTCACCCACACACACAGCTGTGCTTCCCACACACACACCCCCACCCAAACTCGCTCAGCAGCTTCCCCTGCCTACAGAATTCCCATCTTGCCTCATAAGCAGCTCCTCCACACCTACACCTTCGCAAGCACGCGAGGTCAGCAGCACAGAACTGTANAGAACCCGGCATTGGAATGAGTACACAATTCACATCCCAGCCTTGCTCCTGGTAGACAGGAACAAGTTAATCTCTTTTACCGAAGGTTCTTCCCCTNTGAAGCCTACCTCAGGGGGCTGTTGTGAGGATTAACAGCGATCATGAAGTTAAGACACTTAATAGGAAACTTAGCATGAAGTAAGACTTACTCCCTGCCTCAAGGAATTATGGGACTGGTAGAAGTCTTTGCTCCTTAACCCTATCCTGCGTCAGCTGTTTACTCTGTATGCTAACCGTTCACAGTCTCCTTTACATGGATTTGTTGCTTTTTGTTAAGAGGGATGTGAGTTTCTTTTTCTCTACCATACAGATCAGGGTACACACTGAATAACTGACTATATAAATAATAACCAAGCAGAGTCTGAGTGCGCAGTGTGTCTGGATGCACAAATTCACCCTGTTCCCTGCAAGCTGCCTGAAGTTTGAAGCAAACCTTCCTCCAACTATCAGAGGAACTGGTGGAGAATCAAGACAAACATATCAATGATATCTACCTGCAAAGACCAAGCAGCTATCCTAGCATCACAGACATAGCCTAACATACCAGACTGGGCAGAATTGGTGGGTACCATTACCAAGGTCAGAAGGAGCTGAACAAATAGATTTCTCTCTAGCAGCTAGCCTGCTAGACTGTGAGCAACTGTTAGAGGGTAGGGATGTCCTACAGAAAGGGATGCAGGATAGCTGAGTGAGAGACGGTATAGAAGGTGACAGCTAGGAGGTGCCCAAGGGAGAAGGGCAAAGAAATTCTTTTGTGTCCTCCAGAAAGACAGGTCGTAGTTGCCACTGCCTGATTCACCTGTCCCTTGTCAGCTCTCCTTCTCCTCCCATAAGATGCATCCTGGGAGACATGGCTTTGCCCGATTTCTGACTTTCTCCCAGAATTCAGGAGGCCATCAGGGACACTGATGCCCCGTTTGGGTTTTAAACAATCACCACAACCATTTTTGACCAAGAGATTTGGGAACATATGCAGGCATTAATTATTTTCCTGATATTTTATTGTTGTTGTTGGTTGGGGATAGTACTTATTCTAGTCATTGTTCAGAACCTGCACTGGCTCCCACTGAGATGATTCCACTTTGTATATGAAGACACTAAAGCCAGGCATGATACACACTTGTGATCTCAACATTTGGAAGTAGAGGCAGGAGGGTCACTAGTTCAAGGCCAAGCTTGCNTACTTGAGACTCTGTCTCAATAAATAAGTAAGTGAATGAATAAATAAATAAAATTATCTNGTCTCAAGGATTTTGTTATAGCAACAGTATGATAATCATCCACTTCCATCTTCAATAGACATCNGATCTTTTAAAAGTCAGCTCTCTATAAAAAACAGATTTATGGGTATCTGAAGCTGGTGATCCAGATGGGATGTTGGAGGCTTGAGAGTGCTAGCTAAAGGGTATGGCTGTGTGGATATGTGTGTATGTTGACAAAGCTTGTTTTAAAATTAACTGTGGGGATGTGTACACACATCTATCAGTACAAAAATTGGATTAAATGCTTTTTCCACCCTGGCATTAATACTTTTCCCCACAGGGTCCTGTGCACGTTCTGCAAGTACTCTACTACTGAGCTAGATTCTCAGCTTCAAATTCAGCAGGATTTGAAGATTAATTGTGTGGTATCTAAATATTATTTATTTATTATTTTTCAAGACAGAGTTTCTCTGTGTAACAGCCCTACCTGTCCTGGAACTCACTTTGCAGACCAGGCTGGCCTCAAACTCACAGAGATCCGCCTGCCTCTGCCTCCTGAGTGCTGGGATTAAAGGTGTGTGCCACCACACCAGCTGTTCTAAATCATATTTCAATAGTTCTGTTCTTAAAAAACCTCAGCTCTAGACTCATCTCCCCCCTGAAAATTTCTCAGACTTGTGAATAAGGNGACTTTCCCTTCAGAAAGAGCAAAGAGACTTGTTAGTGATTTCTCATCAGTGAACATCTATGGGTTACCACAAGGGGGCAGGTACTAGGCAGTGAAAACAGAATGGGCGAGTATGGACGAGTATTCCTTGCTGTGTTGCTTTGTTTGAGGTTAGGTCTGATTTTGTGATGTAACANGAATCTTAAAAGGTCTTATAATAAGAAACCCAGGGCCAGATATTGGGGTGAAAGCTGAAAGCCACTAGTTCTTATCTTACCTCTATGAAATCCTCAGCCTCAAGAGAGTGAGTTCCTGTTTCCTCATGCCTTATATACCTTTCTGTGTTCTGCCATATTACTTCCTGGGATTAAAGACATGTGTCACCACTGCCTGGCTGTTTCTCTCATGTAGCCCAGTGTGGCCTTGAACTCACAGAAATTCAGGCAGATCTCTGCCTCCCGAGTGATAGGATTAAAGGTGTGTGCCACCACTGCCAGGCCTCTATGTCTAATTTAGTGGATGGCTCTGTCCTCTGATCCCCAGATAAGCTTTATTGAGATATACAGTATATCACCACATTGTATTGTTTGTTTGTTTGCATCATTTAGCTCAAGGCTGGTCTCAAAACCATATAGCCAAGGATGACCTACATTCCCAGCTCAGTCTGCCTTTTTCTACATATGCATTTGGCCTCTTANATATCTCCAAGTTCTGTATCGACAGACCCAACCAATTAGAGAGTGAAAGAATTCAGAAAAAAATGTGTCTATACTAAACAAAGTGTAGACTTTGTTTTAGACTGGATCTCACTATGTAGTCCAGGCTGGCCTTGAATTACTGATCATCTTGCTCTTGCCTCCCTAATGCTTGGATTACTGGCATGCACTTCCATGCACATACAAAACAGACTTGGTTTCCTATCCTTGTTCTCTAAATAATACAGTACAGCAATTCTTTAGATAGCATTTACANTGTGTTAGGTATTAGAAGGTTCCTAGAGATGATTTGAAGTGTAAGGAAAAACAGGCTGTCAAAATGGATCAGCAGGCAAAGATCCTTGCCACTAAGCCTGGAGATCTGAGTTCAATTCCTGGAATCCTCCTGGTACCAGCAGAGAACCAATTTCTGAAGGTTATCCTATGATCTCCACATGTACATGAATACATATAAAATACACACACACACAGTGAAAAGTTATATCTATGGGAAAATATGTATGGGTTATATGCAAATACTATGCCACTTTATNTAAGGAACTTGGTGACTACAAAAAGACGTGGAACCAACCTCCATGGATACCAAAGGATGAGAAGATATATATTTTCTTCCAACCCCATAAGGCAGCACATAAAAGAAAATCGTCTTAAGTTATACCTAGGAGGTAAAATAACCTTCCTATTTTTAAGGCTACCCTCCCTACTTCAATAAAAAAATAATATTCTATCATACCCTTAAATAACTCAAAACCAGAACCATTTTCCTTACATCTACTCAGCTCCACCTGCCTACACTAGCCAGCAATGAGTGACTCTCTCCTCTGTATTTTGTCTTCAGTACGTGTGGGAGAATGCCAATGACTCTTTTTGAGTCTCTCACATTTGAAGAAAAAGTACCTGAGTCATGACAAGATGGTCAGGACAAGATGACCTGAGTCATGACAAGANAGCCCCCATCAATCCTCACTTCCCTCTACTCTTTGGAAAAGGCAACCTGTTGCCCCCAAAGCCCATAACTGGGAGAGTCATTGCAGTCATTGTAAACAGGAGAGACATTTCATGATGAATCAATGGGAGAAGCCACGAAGACTCAGAAGGGTCATCTCCTGAATAACCCAACCCTAGGCCTCTGCACCAAGAAGGCACATCACACACCTGTGTTTCTTTTGACTTTTACCATACCATTCCCCTAGTCCATCTTAAGTACCTGACTTCATATGTGTCTCGCTTTTTTCTTTTTCCTATCTGCACTTGTCATGGTTTGAGCCTCTCCTTCCCAGGCCTTCCCCTAAGTCTCCAAGCTTCTCTTTTCTTGTAGAAGCACTACAGGTGATATAGTATAANTCTTCTGGTGGCTCCATCTCCTTAATATGAATGAAAACTTTCATGTCTCAACTTCTTTTTGTTAGATGGTGCATTGGTTTATTTTTGTTTTGTTTCATTTAGGTTTGGGTTTTTTGAGATGCCATCCTTCCCGTGGAACCCGTGCATATCTCAAACTCCAAGGATCCTCCTGCTTCTACTTCCGAAGTTCTAAAATTACAAGCAGGTGCCACACAGCTTTCTTGTTTGTTTGTTTGTTTGTTTGTTTGTTTGTTTGTTTTGGAGGTGCTGGAGGTGCCTATGTGTTAGACAAATTGTTTTGTATTAGTGTCCTATCATGCTTAGCTTCCACATCCCTTCACATCCTAGAAACCCTTCTCAGCATCACCACCACTATTAATTGGTGCCACACTTGAGCTCTTGAGACCCCCTCAATAAACGCTTCATAAGTAAAAATGAACGAAAGTGAACAAACAGGGTGAATGATCCTCATTAAAGTGATTCATAACTTAGTTACTACCACCAACAACCACCACNACAACAATGCCCCCCACCCAACAGCACAAACACCTGCTAACAGTCATTGTCCCTGAGCCCAAAAGCAAATGAGGAGTGGGGCATGGGTAGTGGGGACTCNGTGCCGCCATGGACAACTTCCTAAAGGAATGAGTATCCCTCCAAGGTTTGTGTAATTACCCTGGGAGCTTCACACCAGTTCTTGGATGTGGACAGCAAACACCTACTTAGCGAAACTGGAGCTGGCATGGTGATCGAGAGATGCACCTCTGATGTGGTAGAATATGTGGTTAATGCTTCACCTCTATCTAGGCATGTGGACCTGTATAGGCATCTTAGTGTATGAAAAATGACAAAAAGTGAAATGGAATTCGTAAATCCACATGGAGGCGCCACTTAAACTTCTCTCACTGGTCTTCTCCCATCTCCACCTGTACAATGGAATCATAGTATTATCTACCTGAGAGTTTTTCCGTGAGGATGGAATTTGGAGACAGGGAGAAGCACTCACTAGAGTAGTCTGCACACAGTAAGGGCTCAACAAATACTAACTGATACTATTTTATTGTTCATTTTTTTCCTGTGAAGATCAAGAGATGAAACACAGCCTGAATCTNTGTCAACCTATCAAGTGATAAAAAGTCCCTAATCCTAGACTGTGGAGACAAATCCTCTAGCCCTGGTGCCCTGGCAGCTCCTGAAGACACCTTGGTGACGCGAGAAGCTCCAGCTTTGGTCCCGGAAGTTTCCACCAGAACGCCCTGGGGCCCTGGACGGCTCTGGGGAGGNGCGGGAGGTGCAGGGGAAGACTGCTGGAGAAAAACCGGGACCTACCTGCTCTCACTGCACTCCTTCCGCTCCCTCACCCTCAGCCACTTGCGGAGCAGGAAGCGCTTTCGGCGCGGGGACGCGCTGGGTGTGGAGCAGTTAGACCACGGGGTGTCCTCGTCGCTGGAGGGCGTAATCTCAATGGACGGCAGCTGCAGGAACTCCTTTCCCGGGGCCAGGACGCCGGGTAGGTCTGGGGCTACCAGTCCGGCCTCCAGGCTCTGCTCTTGCACGTTCTTCATCCGGCGCATCTTAAAGCGCCGGCGGCGGAGCGTGGGGGTGGACGAGCTGGACCACACCGCGCTGCCCTCGGGCGCGCCCTGCGACTCGGGCACCTGCAGGGCGGGCAGCTGCAGGTTCTCCATCATGTTGGCCGCCGGCATCGGGGTCCCTGGCCACTGCCCGGTACCCTCCACCTGCAGCCTGGCTTGCGGCTCCCCCTCGCGGCTCCCCACCCCAGGGCCGGTGGCACTATCTGCTCTCACGTTCAGCGAGCAGCTCGAGCCTGCCAGTAGATCAAGTTCCTTTTCCTGGAGCGCCGCGAGGAGGGGACTGGTAGGGACGCCGCCTCCTGCGGTCTAGAACTTTTCGGAGCGCGCTTCCTCGCNCAGTCCGCTGCGGTAGAAGCGACCCCGGACGTAGTGACAGTCGCCTGCCAAGCCTCACCACCCGGCTGCCCTCCTGGGGCTCCCCTCGCGCGCCCGCGTGTTTGTCTTCCGCTGCGCTCGCTCACTCGCTCTGCCGGCGTCTCTGCCTTAGCCGGACTCGGCGGACCCCGGCCCCCAGGGGCTGCACAGCAAACTCTCAGTAGTCTGCGTTCAGCAGACTGCGTTGGGGAACCGGCTTGGCGCTGCAGGAGCGTGGAGGGCTGGAAGAAGAGGCGGTGGTAGGAGGAAGAGGAAAAGGAGAGAGAGAGAGAGCAAGGGAGATAACTAGATAAAAGCAAAAAAGGTGGAGGAGGTGGAGCTGGGGATTGAGGAGGGAGTGGGTTGCTCTCCTGAAAGGACACGCACAGGCAGCGACAGCCGTGTAACTGTACACGGAATCCCTTGGGGAGGGACTCTACCTCCGAGTCAAGGCTGCTCCAATCAGCCTAATGAAATAGGAGCACAATCCAAACTTTCTCAGGGCAACGATTGGCCAAGCAGTTCTGGTTAGCGAACTCCCTGCCCCCCCCCGGGGGGGGAGGGGAGTCAATGGATTCAGCCCACACTCTCAGACCACCCAAGATACAGGGTTGAGGGAAAACTAGGGGACTTTTCAGCCAAATCTCTCTCTCTTCTCCTAAGAAATGTGTATTCTTTTGAGTTGCTTGGAGTGCTGACCGGGAAGACTGGGTATAGTCAGAAGTAGAAAGGAAGGTTCCTGGAGGCTGCTTCCAAAATGGCAAGCTGGGAGGAAAGGACGGTTCTGTAGCATGAGCTGAGGACACTAGACATGACACAGAGGAGAGACAGACGNTTGGATGGAAAGACACAGGACACACAGGACCAGTGAGGAAAAGAGTCTGCCCCTGTACATGGTGTGTGTCCCTGCCAAAACCATAGCTCCATTCTAAGCAAAGAATGAAAGCAACAGAGGGTGAGTGAAGCAAGGCAGTACACTCAGAAACCCCAGAGTCAAGTGCATCGCTGGACATTCTGAGACTTTCTGATGCTCCTTCAGTNTGCAGGGAGCATGGGCTGGGTCACAAAATCTACTGTGGCCCTAGGCCTCTGAACTGAGAAATAATCCCTCTAGTAAGTATATCAGTGGCAGGGGTACCCTAAGGCATGGGAGGTAGAAGTGATCTGCTCTGGGAAGACATTCTTTGTTGGACTGAGCCCAGCTTGCTGGGTACAGGCTTAACACTTAATGATTCCACCCCCAAGCAAAGAATTTGCCTCTTCATTGGCAGACCACAAGGAACAACAAAGACCCCACTACAAGGTCTACAATTTGACCCATTCTCTTAGCTGCCATTTGTTAGTCCAGTTTCCCTTTGGGGGAATAAAAATCACATCCCTAAAGGTCATAAGAATTCACTACAAAATAGAATCTATCCCTACAGGTCAGTGAGACATCTGAGGTAACAGCTGGCCACGTGTCAGACCATCATGTCCTGAAATGGCATATGGGGGGAGCTTGAGACATCCTGACATTACACAATCTCCTTGAGGCTATGAAAGAAAGGAAAGTGCATCTGGCTGAATAGCCAAGGCCCTGTCCACCCGTAATTGATTCCGGAGTATCAGTCCCTTTTCTGACCCTTCACATCCGGCTGCTGGCTTGCATGGGCATCATTTGGTATCACTTTATTTTAACTCCTGCTCAGGGAAGAGAAAGGAGAAACTCCTTTCCATCGG
>LZPO01087143.1:297526-307535 GCA_001675575.1 Neotoma lepida
TCCCACAGAATGAGCAAAGCTTGCTCATCTCACCTCTGCTCAAGAATCCCCTACCTGTGGACCAGGGGCTCCTGTGAAAACCTCAGAAGTTCTATCCTAGGATTAGGGGAAAAAATAAAAAATATGAAGCATTTGTGAATTTGCCTTAAGGAAGGCAGGCAGGAGAGAGAGACANGGTCCACAGGAAGAGAACAAGANCCCCATCATCACTGTGACCCCATAAAAGGCCATGTGGAAATCATACCGATGTTAGGCACTGAGCCCAGAGAGACNTGGGGTAGGCAGGCAGGTGAGAGCCACCAGAAANCATCAGTACACATAAGCAGCTAGGAGAGTAAAAGATGATCAAGAGTCATCTCCTAAAAGAATCTCAGATCAAAAGACTAAGGAATGAAGGGCAAAAGAGTGGGCCAAGAGCAGAGCTGGAGGTTGTGTCCNAAGAGGAATTCTGTATCACCTTAAGCCAACCACAGATCACAGATAAGTCTACCCATCCATTCCCAAATTCAAGCACTTCGAAATCAGGCCACAGATGAATGATAAAGTCCCTGGAGATGCCTAAGACATCTTTGTAACTGTAACTCTTTGGGTTACAAACTGCAAGAAAGATCTCACTAGAGTCACTAGACTCACTTTCCTAATCTTGTTTAAGACAACAGTAACAACAAAGTAAAAGAAAATAATAACAACAAAAAGAACAACTCCTAGAACTACACAATGCAAAGACAAAAACAGTGAAAGTGCACAGAAGATCTGAATAGGAGTTTCTCTAAAGGAGGAGGATGGCCAATAAACACGTGGAAAGATAGGGAACATCCTTAGCCATTGGGAACTAGGAGTCAAAGCCAGTGAGATGCACTGCACAGCCTCCAGGATGATTACAACAAGCAGGTGCTGGCTATGATGGTTAATCTTCATTGTCAATTCGATCCGATTTAGAGTTACCTAGGAGACATATCTCTGGGCATTTCTGCAAGGGTGTTTCTAGACAGGTTTATCTGAGGAAGGAAGATTCATCCTGAATCCGTAGACTGGAGCCATGGTCAGGATGAAAAAAAGAGAAAAGGAGAAGGNTGGCTTAGCACCAGCTTCCACCCCTCTCTGCTTCCTGGCAGAGGAAGCGATGTAAGCAGCTGCCTTAGGCTCCTGCTGCCCTCCTACCACGCTATTCCACCTTAAACCACGAAGCAAAACAAACCTGTCTTTCCTCAAGTTGCTTCTTAAGCAAAGAGGGAAAAAAACTAATAGAAAAATAGTGTTGATGAGGATGGAGGGAATTTGCAATCCCCATACATAAATAAGATAGTCATTTTGCAAGATAGTGTAACGGTTTCCCACAAAGACTTAAAACCGTTATCATACAACCAGAAATTCCACACCCAGTTATTTACCAAGAAACATGAAGGCTTATATCCACAAAAAACTTGTATTCATGCTGGCATTATTCATAATGGACAAAAGATAAGAAGAGCTCAAATGTGTATCACAAATAGCTAGATAAGTCAAATGTGGTCCGTATACACAGAGGGGTATCATTCAGCCCTGAAAGGAATACATTGCTGATTTGTATGCTTGAATATAGGTGAGCTTTAAAAAGCACCGTGCTAAGTAAACACACAAAAAGCATACATTATATGATTTCATTCATAAAAGATAATAGAGAGAAAGCAAATCCATTAAGATATAATGCAGACCGATGACTGCCCAAGGCTATCAAGATAGGAGACTATGAAGAAATTGTTAAAGTGCACAGGACTTATTTTGGGGTGTGAAACAGTCTGGAAATGATTGTGATAATGATTGTACAACTCTGTAGATATGCTAATAAGTGAAAATCACTGGGTTGTATACTTCAAAGTGGGCAAATTGAATGGCTTGTGAAATACAGTTCAGGAGCGCTGTAACAGAGAAAGAGACCACACAAAACTGCAGCCTGCTGATACTGCCTCTAGAGAACATTCTGACGTTCGCATTGTAGCTTCTGCGCTATGTTTAGGCATATGTTGCATGCATGCACACACACATACACACACACACACACACACACACACACATTTGATCACATAGTGTGGGGCAATCTCTTTACAGTTTTCACCCGTGGTAAGGGCCTCCCTTTGGTCTCCCCAGTCCTGGCCCTGAAGTGTGGTAACACATTACTATGGTTTGGATCTGGACTGTTCCCACAAAGGGCCATGGGTTAAATCATTAGTCTTTATCTGGGTGCTTTTGGGAAATAAGGAAACTTCTTGAGACACAGCCTAGTGGGAAGTCTTTCAGTTATTGGTGGAATGCTCTCATACTTCCTCTTCCTCTCTTTGACCTACCAGTCCTGAAGTAAACAGTTTTACTTTGCCACACACTTGCACTATGGTGTACTGCCTCACCACAGGCACTGAACCAATGTGGAGAATTGACTGTGAACTGAGGCATTAAAACCATGAGCCAAAGTAAGCCATGTATTTTTTTTATTATTATTAAATTTTTTAAAAATTGATTTTTACATATCAACCACAGTTTCCCCTCCCTACTCTCCTCCCTTTCCCTCCCTCTACCTCCTTTCTACCCCCTCCCCCATTCACTCAGAAAAGGACAGGTCTCCCATGGGAGTCAACAAAGCATGACATATCATGTTGAGGCAGGACTAANCTTCTCCTCCCTGCATCAAGGCTGANCAAGGCCTCCCATCATAGGGAATAGGTTCCAAAAAGCCAGCTCATGCACCAGGGACAGATCCTGGTCCCACTGCTAGGGCCCCCACAAAGAGACCCAAGCTACACAACTGTCACCCACATGCAGAGGGCCTGGGTCGGTCCCATGCAGGCTCCCTAGCTTTCAGTCTAGAGTCCATGAGCTCTCACAAGCTCAGGTCAGTTGTCTCTGCCACCTGTCTTCCTAATGCTCTGATTATCTCAGGTATGTTACAAAAATAGACATTGATGAGCACAGTTGTGACAAACTAAAGAGCCATCCTTGATACAGAGGGAGACAGTAACTCTTCCTTCACTTCCTGGGGTTGCCCCGCCCTCCTCTTTGCTTATCTCAGTTGTCAATCACAAGGCTTACCTTGAACTCTCCTGACACAGTGCTCCTACTCCATTGTGTGCATTTTCCCACTGGCTTTGAGAATGCGTGAGCGTGTGTGTGTGTGTGTGTGTGTGTGTGTGTGTGTGTGTGTGTTGTAATTATGAAGAATAAGGACTATCATGTAAAACTAAAAGGTAGGCAATGGTCCCAATATTTTTTAAAAATGAGGACCAAAAAAAAGCATATTCTACAAATTTAAGACCAGTGAGCATGAAGCTGTATAGTTTTACAACGTGGGATTGTGAAGCATTTCAAAAGCAAAGCTGTTACCAATAGCAGTCAGGAAGGTTGTATGGAACCCAAGGAATGGCAAATGAATCCTGTTGCTNTTTTTTGACACAGTTATTAGACTATGAGAAGAGATCNGGGAATTGCCAGATGTAGTGTATTTCAGCATTGCATCCAGCAGTATCTGTATGTCATTATAAACATGANTGCCAGCAAGAGGTTTTTATATAAGGAAACCCCATAGCAATTTGATTGATGATACACACATGTAGCTAAGTATATGGTGCTTAGAATAGTTGCAACAAGTTCTAAGTTGCTCTTGAGCTCCATCTATAAGTCCCCCTGGGACCATGATCAGGTCTTGAGNGCTCTACCTTAAGGAAATCAGCTAAACAAAATCCTCCCAGGGGACAGTCGGGATCAACCGCTGACTCAATAGATCATAAAACACTCCTGTGTGGCGACACAAGGTCTCACTATATATCCCAACCTGACCTGAAACTCACTATGCAGTCCAGGCTCACCTCAAACTCATAGTAATCCTCCTGCTTCAGCTGGAGGCTGAGATTATAGACATGAGCCACCATACCCTTTTAAAACACTTTTTCTAAGAGGGGAAAAGAGACAGAGGGGCTGAGGAGAGTAAAATCCTTGCCATGCAAGCATAAGGAGAAGAGTTCAGATCTCATGCACTCATGTTGTGGCAATGTTCACATGTGACTCCAGCACCAGAGAGGCAGAGGCAAGAGGATCCTTGGAGCTTGCTGGCCAGCTAATCTAACTCAATAGATGAGCTTCAGGTTTGGAGAGAGATCTTATCTCAAAAACCAAGTTGGAGAGCCATGGAGGAAGATATTTAATGTTGACCTCTGGCCTCCACAAACATGATCACACACAAGTCTAGGTGCTCCCGCAACAAATGGACAAGGTCATCAGTGTACAGTTGTGAATCCATACAAGAACCGTGGTGGTAACTTTTAAATAGTTGAAAGAATCAAAAGGGAGGGGTGTGTTAAGTCAGCTACATCTAAATCACAGGGGCAGAGTCAGCCAGAAGAGGTTATTTGAAAACCTAAATAACATCAGCTCAGCAAGTAAAGCATCCCTCCGCAAAGCCCAAGCTATTCCACAATCCAGTGGCCTGCCTTGTGAGGCCAGAGAGAGGCTACAGATGGGATTTAGAGACTTAGATGAAGCTGGACCACCTGTCTCTCTGGATCCTTTCCAAATCAGAGATACTAGGAAATCGGGCTNNTTGTCTCCTTCTCCTTATAGCCTTTCACTACAGTAGATGTGTTTGGGAGGCATCCTTACACTGTCACATGGTGCTTTTACCTCAACCCATCACTGTAACTTNAACTCGGCTCTGGACTCCCCCTTTTCTCTCCTTCTTTGGCCACATTTCCTCTGTGCTTCCTGAGNATAACATAGGACAGGTTCTCATACCCTTCCCTCACCCCTCCTAAAATCCAGGAGGGCAGAAGCCAGGTGGCACATCGTGTTTCCTATGTTTCGTTATTATATCACTATTGCTTGATCGTCCTGCAACCCAGGCTGTCATTCGGCAAGTTGAATGACGTGGGATCCCATGAGTTGTCTTCGCAAATGTCCACGTACACTTTGCTTTCCGCATGCATTTCCCCTAATTTACTAGTAAGCGCCGTAGGCCACACAGCTCTGGTTTCTTCAAGAATGTACTCAGACGATAGTAATTAAACAAAGATGTACTTTATCTTACACTTTCCCCATACACCCTGGGCTGATTGAGATTTTCCTCATGAATGTTCTGTTTAAGATTAATGTTTGGGCAATGCAGAGAACCTGAGAGCTATAAAGGATGGCCAAAACTAGCCCAATCCCTCCATCTGACAGAGCAATAGATGGAGGGCAGGGATAACAAAGCGTTCATCTACGGAGATGATAAAGCAGAGATTTAAAACTAGTGAATGACAAATGCAGGTTTAGAGTCTGATGACGCTAGGTACCACTGCAGGTCTTTGTCTTAGAAGTGCTGTAACACTGGCAAGTTGGCAAGTGTCTTCAGGCTTCAGCATCTTCAGGAGTCAATAGGGAAGACAATATCTTCAGTCATGTTCCTGTCTTAGAGTGAGTGGTCCATCAACAGGAATCCTGATAGCTATCACCAAGCCCCATACTCTGTTACTACAATACATTGGTGTTTGGTCTTGTGCCTTATAGGAAAATAAATAAATCTGTTTTGGTGGGGACGGGGGGCACAAAACAAATACTGAGTGCTTGCCACCTGTTAAGTATTTTTCTATCCTCATAGTAAAACACTGTTGAGTTACATAAGAAGTGTCAGAAACAATTCCATTCACACGATGTCCATAGGAATGAACATGTGGCCGTGCAAGGCCATCCGCATCACTGAAGTTCAGCATCCTTTTGTAAGAGTTCTCCTTAGATANCTAAGCTTTCTCTGTAAGTCCTTCCATATAGAGGATGACAAGCATAGAGCCGCTGGAATATCTACATGTATGTTACATTCCAGTTCTTGATGGTTCTTGAAAGCAGAGGACCAGGGCATGTCCAGGGCAGAGACCTGTCATTGTGGAAGCTTACTAAAAACCAGAAGTAGATAAACCAAATTTTAATAATTAGACAGTGCAGAGAACTTGAGGGATATTGAGGATGCCCAAACCCAGCCCAATCTCTCCATCTAGCAGAGCACTGAATGGTGGGCAGGAATGAGAAAATGTTCAGCCTCCACACACAGACACACATGTATCCTACACACATGTGCACACACACAATATTATGGAATATTAATAGTCTTTGTAGAAGCAAAGTATACTGCCCCTTTCTCATTGTTGATATGAATTTCTTCCAGTACTCTGTAGGGACGGAGGCAGTGAAGATTTTGAGGCGTGTTGCTAATGATGCATTGCCTCTTCCTGTAATGGCTCACTTCCTCATCTCTCCAACTGCTGTCTTAGGTGTGCCCCACACCTGTTTCTAGCTTCCTGTGTGACATGGTCCCCTTGTCCTCTTCTTTGATGGACTCTCTGCCATTATACTCTAGAAACGATTTGACTTCACCCCTCCAAAGAACATTCCTTTTCCCCTGAACCCAGCACACATGTCTCCCTCTTAGTTCTAATGCTTTGCCTGCCCAGAGCATCCAACCAGACNCAGAACATGTCAGCTAACTGGAAACTTTCTATTNGGTTTAGTTTATATTAGCTGGGTAAAGTCTGGGGTTAACTTGACTGNTGCTGTTTGCAGATATTTCTAGTGGTTTTCTGTAGCAGTTAACATCCTAGGCTGGGTTGTACAAACAAGACAGAGGGATAAAGCAGTCTAAAGAAAATGCAGTATTTTTGTCTTTTGGGACTATTTATCAGACTGTTTGGGGATTTCAGAAATTGAGCACTGGAATATCTGAAGGGAGGTGTGGTTTGTTTGTCAAAGTAGACACTCATGTTCTTTCAAGACACTTCTTTAGAATAATTCAAGAAGGTAGAAATGAGTGGGAGGGAGAAAGATAATGCAAGTTAATGTAGGTGGAAGTCTGTGAACTTCTTAGGGTCTAAGACTCATAAAACTGAACTATGAAGTGATATCCATGTATGTGCCTTTAGTCAGTTCATAGTTACTGAGTGTTCAGNATCCCATGGCAATAACATAGNAGCTATTTGGATCCCAGAGTGAGCAGAACAGAGTTCAGGCCTGTGGAGGAAAGAGCCCAAGCTCTAAGAACTTAATCCAANTTTCCTCAAGTCCTTTTACCAAACAAGTCCCTGTTCCTTGACCAGGGCAGACAAAGGTGAATAGTTAGGGAAATTTCAGAATCATAACTAAAGCCTTCATTGCCTCTGTGTCCAGAGGCATTAAAACTAATTTATATTAACAATAAGAAAAGAGCAGTGCTCTTGGCTCCTGACACAATAACTATGCATTAATATTCATCTACTCAACATACTGTGCATGTGTGTGCACATGTATGGGGATTCAAGTGTGCATATGTACATGTGTATGTGTGTGTGGAAACCAGGGGTCTTCCTCTGTCACCCTCCACCTTATTTTTGAGATGGGGTTTCTCACTAAATCTGAAACTCACAATTTCACAAAACTAGCTGGTCACAAAGTCTCTGGGATTCTCCTGTCTCTGCCTTCCCTGCGCTGAGGTCACAGGCATGTACGGCCACATGCAGCTTTTTATAGCAGACCTGGGGATATGAGTTCAACAGTTCATGCTTGCACAGCAAGCATTTTACAGACTAAGCATCTCCTAGACCAACTCAGCATGTTTTATGAGCTCTAACTCTGTAAATAAAGGAGAGATGCAAAGTTGAATATGTCATCTGGCAACAGGCAGAGTGGGGGAAAGTACCATTTCCATGTTAAAATCTAAGAGATCACACCTTAGCTACTCCAGAGAGCTGAAAATCTCAAGAATTGTTCACATCCTTGAAACCTTTCTAGAACACTCTCAATGGCCTTGGGTTTTATTTTTTCCATATTAGAAATAAGCAAGGTCGATTCCCCAGAGTTATTGTCGCTCCTTCTGACAGGTTGGCCAGAGGAGGGAAGACAAAAGACAAGGCACACTCTTGCAAATATGTGTCTACCTGTGAAGGCTAGAGAGGGGTCTACTGAACGAACATGGATTCCCCCAACAGGCCCACATGAGCCAAACAGCCAGGCAGCTCTGCAAAACAGTATGGGGAGAAGAACAGTGGTTAGATCTATCCTTGAACCACCAAAATCCAACTCATGGAGTAGAGGTGTGACGCAGTGGTAGACACTTGCCTAGCAAGTGCAAGGCCCTGGGTTGAATCCCTAGCACTGCAAAATAGAAAAATAAATAATAAATAAATAAGCAAACAAACAAATAAAACCCAACTCATACAGGACTTGTGGCNCATGGCTGAGTTGTTGATATTCAATGTGTACCAAGCTACAAACAGTTCTACTTCTTTTCTTACATTATTTTTCATTTGCANTCTATAAAACATAAGCTACGTGTAGACTAGCATGGCTCTTACCCTCCTAATTTTACCTCCTTATCTCCACCCTGTTTATTCAGTGCCTAACATAATTTTAGCTCTGGAATTAATGATCATTGGATCATTATGTATGATATAGTATGGATCATACTAGCAAAGTATGCAAAAGGGAAAGATGGATTTAGTCCTAAGGCAGAAAGCTGGATATTGTCTGTTTTTAACCATTAGCCTGAACACATCAAAAGTCTACAAGTGCTGCAGGAAGAAAGTCCTTATGATTTCAGACCATATCATGTGCTAATGGTACCCAAGCCCCAGTACCCTTCCTCCCACGGCCTTGTCTCATCCAATTAAGACATGTACCCAATGTTTTTCTTTGTGCCAGGTCCCAGCTCTGCTGCNTGGCACAGGATTCTATTTATTAGTAAGCTATNATCTCCAAGCCTCTGATACAGGGCAATCTCTGAAGCATATACCTGTTGGTTGGCTATCTATACATTCATTTCAAACACTCCTTTTCCTTGTCCTCCTTTATTATGAAACTGGGAAGAATCTTTTGTTAGAGCCGTCTTTTCAAATGAGGTGGTTCTTTCAAAGTCTGGACAATGAAATATGAAAAAAAAAGTGTGCCATGAAGCTCTGGGAAAGCCTGGGCCTCCTTCAGAAAAGATAATCCTGGCTGCTGTCTCCCACCTCAAATGATCCCTGAGTAGTAATTGCTTTCAGGAAACTATTAAATAATACCACGAGGATCAAAAGCAAAGACTGCTGATTGCACTGTTGGCTTTCTAAACTGGGGTAGGAACCTCCTTTCTCTGGATTTCCTGAGTGAAAAATATCAGCCTTCATTTGCTTGAGCTACTGTGAGTTGGGTGTTTGGTAAATCAAAGCCAAAGACATTGCTGCCTGAGTCACTCTCTTGGGGTCATTTATTTATAAGCAGCATACATCTGCACATACATATGACATAGTGCCATTTAAATTCCTCAGCAGTTCCCCAGTTCCTTGTGCACAATCAGAAGGATCTTGGTTCCTGATACCCTCATTTCATGCACCTACCCAGACTAATTTTCAAAGCATCTCTTCTTCGCATGGTGGTAATTCCAAAACAATGATATTTTCTGTAAAAATCACACCCTGTTTGGCCCCTGTGATTTGACTGTGCTGTTTTCTCTGCTTAAGATTCTCTTCCTAGCAATCCTTGCCTGCTTTTGCATGTCCTATAAATACAAACANTGAGGATCATCTCCTCTGGGCAATTTTTCCTACACTCCTAGGTGGGGCTAATGGCCTCTTTTCTCTATTACCATAGCACATAGAGGTATTTCTACGTTCTTAGTGATAAAGCTGGAAATGTTTGTTTGTGAATCTGACTAGGTCCCCAAAAAGTGAATTTCTCTGAACATGGGGCCAGTATCTCTACTCATCTTTGCAACCCTAACTCTTAAGATAGCAACTTAAGTGATGGATGGGTTTAAGGTGGCTCTGGATATATGGTGTGGAGGCAAGGGCCTGAGTGGGGTCATGATGAGTGTGCACTGTGTCAACGGAGCTATCAGTGTTGANAAGTTGTACCCATCTGGTTATCATCAGAATGTCAAAAATCCTAGTGGACAGGCAAATTTCCCTCTTACTTTTCATTATTTATTTTTAAGACAGGGTCTCATATGGTCCAGGATGGCCTAGAACTCTGTTTAATTGTGGATGGATGAACTACTGAGACTCCT
>LZPO01087143.1:315009-340625 GCA_001675575.1 Neotoma lepida
ACATAGACCAGCCTCATACTCACAGAGATCCACCTGCCTCTGCCAAGCCTGGCCACAATTCTCTCTTTTGAAACATTTTTCATTCTCTATTCTCACATAAGTTGTCATTCCATTTCTCTCTCTCTTTGAAACATTAACAGTAGTAGCTTCCAAGTCCCCACCTGAACTCTGAGCAACTCTACTCTCGTCTTCCTTCCGTCTTTCTGCACAACTTTATTGGAACTGTTTTTGACAAGTTTACAGATGACCCACCACATCTCTNTTCTAAAGCCCTTTCTATCCTTAGCCTCCTCAGACTCTTATGCGGTCACCTTACCTTCCAACTCCTCATCATTCCTGAGTGTCCTGTCTCGAGTCATGGCCACTGATCTAGCACAGACCATGAAATAGGGCATTTGTTCATTCTGTGATCCCCCTATCATCTCTCCAACAAGAAACTCTGATGACTTTCATATGTGGATGGCATGTTCTAACTTTCTTTACCACAGGAGGTCTCATCTGACACCCCAGCATCCCTGCCTATGGATCCTGACCCTAACATCGGACCTCCCCTTGTTTGGACTTAACCTTCACAATGTGATCAGTGTTATCTTTCTTTCAGAAAAGGAATCTGTGTTTAGTCTCTTGCTGAAAAATAATCTACCGCCTCAGTTTAATGCAAGCTGTACACTTGGGCTTTCAAAGTCTCACTCCAAATTGGCTGCCCCGCAACCCTCCCCTTTCACAGTACGCTCCTGGCTCACAGCCCACAAACATATCAAAGATGTCATNACTCCACATGTTTGCTCNCACTGTCCCCTCTGCCTGAAAGATGGCTTCCTCTGTATTTTCCCATCTGCAGCACACCTAGTCACCTTTCGAAAAGGGAGCTCAAATATGATCTCTCCTGAAGAAGCCTTCATGGACTCCCCCAGGTGATTCTGCTCACTGCACTGGGTTGGGCATCCCTATCATGCCATGTTCTCAGTTCCTCAGAGTCATTGCCATGGTATTTTTTTACTCTTCTTCACTGCCTTCCTTACTAGACCATGAGTTCACCGAAGAAAGAAATGCATCTTCTTCAGCTCTGTGTCTTCATTACCCGCCTCATCTCTTGATTAGTAAATGCTTGCCAGGGGAATATAAATGGAGGATGTGTTTTAAAAATAAGCAGGAACAGATTAAAGCTGGGGAAAGGACACATGCTGTCCTATCCACAATTCCTGGAGATAAGTACTCTCACAGATAAGAAGAGNAGCTAAGGGCACTTCCCAGGTACTTATAAAAGCCTAGATTCTCATCCTGTAATTCATTTCTTTCCATTGCTCACAACGGAAGAAAAGCCTTGGAAAGTGCAAAGATCTGCACTCTTCTCTCTCATCTCATACTCTTTTGGTGCCACCTTTTAATCCTCTTCCTAGACCAGTTGACCACGTTTGATCACGGTCTCATCATTTTACTACAGGTATACAAAGTAGCCTGTCAGCATGGTGCCTAAATTAAATCTGAGTGTTGCTAAGAGATATCAGGCTTCACACAGGAGAGTCAAAGCCTAGCCTTGGCATGATGTACTTCCATCTTTGGCATATGGGTGTCTTGAGAAGCATCATATTGGGGAAGAAAGAACAGGTTAAAATTATTTTAACCCCCATTTTGTGCACCCGCTAGTCTCATCCCAGCTAAGCACACATTCTAGGAGAATAGCCTTGCTGGTTCTGCTAAGTTGTTCCTGCTTTTTGACAAGCCAAAATATATTATTCCACTTGGGTCAGTCTAACTGCTAAATAAAGCCACCGGCATAGCCTAATTCACCTGGGTTTGTACTTTTCTTAGACAAATAGCAGGAAGCTCATGCATGCAAAAGACCAGCCAAGACCAGAAATTAACATTCTCTATTGCCTGTTGCCAACTGAGTTCAAAGGAAGCNCTGGGCCCAGCCAAGATGAAGTGAGATCTTAAAGAAGCCCATTTATAGAAGCCCTCAAATCCCAAGGGACTTGCCTCAGCTCTCTTGTGGAAGTTATAGCGACCCCTAACTCTACTATAACCTCTTTGCATTACAGAAATTAATGTAACACTGGTTTCAGCAGGAGCAAGCCATGAGGTAGGATTTCCCTTTAAGGCTGGTGTGCAAGAAAAGGAGGCATAACAGTTACACAGTATAGTGCCAACTTTTACCCAGTATTTTCTGTGATTTAAATGTCAAGGCAACTTGGCAGTGATGAACATGCCAAAACTGGAAGAAGAAAAAAAAAAAACAAAAACGAATCAGTCTCAAGAACATTGATGTTGTTTATTTACCTCCTTCAGTTCCAAATCCCTTTAACTATGTTCTCATAGGCATTTGTATTTTAGGGGATGTTTGTGATTAGTACAGCTCCAAGCAGGTGCATGTGTGTCTCTATCTGCTAATGACAAGCACTAATTAATGGTAGATGACAAGAAAGGGATGAACTGAAAATTTAAAAAGAAATCTACAATGAAAGCATTCATGCAGAAAATCACAATACTGATTTAAATCTCAGCTATAATTACTGTCCACATATCTTGGATCTTTTTTTTTTTTTGACATAAGTTTTTGTTGTGTATCCTCTGGTAGCCTCAAACCTACTATATAGCCCAGGCTGACTTCAAACTCACAATAGTTCTCTTGCCTTAGCCTCCCGAGTGCTGGGGTTATAGGCGTGCACCTCCATGCTTGGATATGCATCTGCTCTTTATGTCTTGGTTTCTGCAACTGTAAAATGTTGTTGCTAACCATTCACTCTGCATAAGAGCTCTGTAAGGGATAAAGTCGGATGGAAATGACCTCTCATTACAGGAGAAGCATCTGTCACTTGAAAATGCAGAACTTGAAATCATCACTGTCTAAAACTTTTTGACTATCAAAATTATACCACACGGGAAAAACTCCACATACCTGACATCCCATAACAGGTCACAGCCCAAACATAAACACATTCAAAACATTGTAATTGACCACCATGCTGTGTGTACAAAGGGTATGTATGAAATGAGTTTCCTATCCCCACTATATCTTCTTACATATCTGCAAATAGCNCAAGATCAAACCCAAACAAAATAAGCAACAATAAGAACAATTCAATGTGTTTTCATAAGAAACACTGAACTTCCAATACAATAGTAAAAATGAGATCAGGAGTGCTTTACTGGCCATATCCTGGAAAGGGCTAATTAAACCAGACTCATCTGGAAAACAGAAACTTAGGGATAAAGACTTTGCACACACTCTCTACTTCCAAACAAACTGAGGNACTTGTTTTTGCAGATTTGTCAACTTGAGCATGAACAGACTCAGACCCACATGTAAAAGTCTAAGGAAATGGTTCGACAAGAAAACATGGAACAGCCATGTTCTGCTCCAGTAGCTTTCGAGCNCAACCCTTAGAATCCTGTCTTAAGCCTGAANACCTCTGAACTGAGAGCTCTGTGATGTGGGGGCTCCATGCCTGGGAAGTCAGACCTTGAAGCTGTTATTAATAAAGGAAATGCTGGCTTTCCCCACAAGATTCATAGAAATGTTCCATGGTCTGAAAGCCAAGCCAGACACACTGTGAGAAGTAGATAACCAAGAAGAAAGAAGGCCAAGATTAAAGTGTATGTGGGTTGGTTTCTGCTTAATGGACTATCAATCCTTCATAGGGTCTTTGAACACACATCCATATGGCTCCTGTCAGTGCTCTCCGTGTTTCAATGAGTCACACATCGAGATACCTTTTTATAGTCACCTCAGAGAAGATTCTCTGGCTAATNAGCCTTTAGGGTCCTGAAGGGAAAGAGCAGGCCCTACCATGCTAGCCTGTAGGAAGAAACATTCCTTTCTGAGTCAAACTGTTCTATCCATGGCTCCCTTTGAAGTCAGGATGGATTCAATAGCAGTCTTCATCACTATCTGGTCTAGATACTGGACTTGTCAAAACAGTACTTTAAAGGCACTAGAGGAGGAATTGTATAAGCCTTCAACGCATAAGGAAAGGAGTCCATGCATACCCTATTAATCGTAAACACTTGCTTGGCAATGACAAGTTTTTGAATGGTCTTCTAATGGTGCATCTACCCAACCAATCTAGCCTTATCGACTAGTAATGTTAATGTGTATTTCTGACTATATGCCAAGGGGTGTGTGTTTAATTGCTATTAGACTTCTATGGCTTAAGGCATAAACCCATGTCCAAATCAGAAAAATATTATCTGATGTGGATCATGCCAAGTATGAAATGGATGGCAGCAGCCTCATTGTGCTTGCTTGCTGCCTAAGCACTGTTGCTCCAGGAGAGATGAGTTTTCTGGCCAACGAATAGGGTGAGTGGGTGAGTAAGTGAGTGAGTGAGTGAGTGAGTGAGTGAGTGAGTGAGTGAGTGAGTGCCTTGACTCTAAGCAGGGTTTACTCCACTTCAGCCAAAGAGAGCCACTCCCTCTCCCCCACACCACCACCAATGAGATCTCCAAGGAGAACCGGCCCAAGAGTCTCACAAAGTCAGGGATCTAATTCAGGGAAGGGAAATGCTAAAGTTATCCGTGCCAACCTAGAGAACAAGGTTCCTTTCTCGCTTAGCCCACCATCATCAAAGCAGGTCTTTCTTATCAAAGCGCAGCCTTCAAGCCTGCCACCCTCTGGAGGATGCCTTCTTATCTGATTAGATAGAATATTATGCTAAATATTCAGCCACCAGCACTGGCTGCGTGGGTGTGCGGGATAAAATCTTCATGAACACGCCTTCACGGGGTCATTTGTTTAATTTCAATTCTGCAAAATGTAAAAATAGAACGAGCTGCCGTGAGGGGTTGAGGCTTGACAGATTCAGTGCCCAGCCTCCCAATCACAAAAGCCATGCTGCGCTGCTGGCTCCTTTGCTCCCTCCCTCTGCCAGAGGAAAAAGTGGAGCGAGAAGAGCTGACAGCAAGGCGCTGCTTCCACATATCTCTGCTCTTTTCACTCCCTTGGTTTTTCCTTGCACATCCTTTCTGCATCTTCCCATCTGTTTCCTTTTCTTCCTTCCACGTTGACTTGCTTCTCTCCCTCCCTCCCTCCCTCCTTCTCTCGCTCCACCCCTCCCTCCTTCCTTTCATCATTTCTATATGCCATTTTTCTTCCCCTTCTCCTCCCATGCCTCCAGCACCCTCATCTGGCTTGCTCTGGTCTTTTGGAGCAGCCTATCTCCAGATGGGCTGGATCGCACAAACTTCTCTAAGAATTGCCCTCCCTGACCTCTATCCTGGACTCATTCCTTACCCCTTACTCCAAGCCCAGACTCTCAAGATGTCTAGAAAGGTGACANGTCCAAGATCCAATGGCAGATGAGCTGTAGGAGCTGTCTTTTCATACTCCCTCCTCTAGCTAAATACGTTCTGCATTCAATGAGTGTAGCAGAGCACGGTGGGAGGGGAACAGGCAGGTGGTACATCATTAGTCTTGTGTTCCGAACAAATCGATTTTTCTGAAGGCTTTTAACAAACTAAAGGCTCAACTTGCACTCTCTGATTCTGAGCCCTGAAGTCCACCACCATCTCCAAATTGGTCTCGTTATTATCCTGGCTCAGAAAAGAAAGACTCCACCTTCCCCAGAAGCCCCATAGCTATATAAAAGCCCCACAAGGGTGCTGAAGGGGAGATGCTGCCTGCTTTGTGTCTTTGATGCCTCAGGTAGGTCCTGCCATCTGACCAGGTTTCAAAGTGATGGAATCAAGTTGTTCNAGTCTGCTGTTATAGCTGGTGAGACAAACTCATCTTGTGGCTCCTTCAGCATGTCTAGAACAAGGTCTTTGCTGATGGCACCTATGAGCAACAGGTGGTATTCTTCTCTGCTAATGTCAGTCCCTGGAGGCCTTTTCCCTGAAGACAGAACTCTCTGTTGATTTGAGGAGAGTCTAAGAGAAAGGCTGGCTAGCAGACCACTAACTCATTGGTTCAGCAAAGCCAGCTCCCTAGGACTTCAGTTCTTGGGGTTTGGAAGCTATCTTACAGATCGATACATCAATCTCCTGGCAGATGTTTGCTCCATCTAGTAAATTCTATTTTCACACATGTACTAACTGACTTGTCAGCACATTAAGACGACCCTTCAAAGAGCATGTATTTCTCCAAGGTCCCGTTTCCCAAGGCGTGCCTGTTCCTTTCCTGGCCATAACATTGTTTTCCTATCTCTCATCTGTTTAGCAACATCTATTCATTGTAGTTATACGGGGCTCACTCAACAGCTACAAAGAAGATGGGCTCCTGGGGCGTGCTTTAGATTCCAGAGCCNTACACCCCAAAATAAAGGGCATATGAAAAGTAGCAGTGAAAAGACTAATGCATTGTCTCTGCTTTATGTATACTGGGGTGTTAAATCAAGTAGAGAATTTAGNGATTTTATTATCATTTCAGGAATGACTATGATTGTGGTAAATGTGGTTTCGATGTACCAATCCACAGGTGCAAATGGGAGAAAAGAGCAGAAGCAAGCAAAGATTCCAATTAAGCAGAAAGAAGCTTGGAAACTAAAACAAGAAGAGCATAAACTGCAACCGACCCCCACCAGTAAGTACCCCCTTCATCAGGGCATGTGCAATGGGTGATCATTTGTAGCAGAACTGTAGACAGCAGCCCAAAGCCACCAACAGCTGAAAACTACATGTCACCTGTGCAAAAGCAGAGCCAGTGGGAACAGAGACCCGCAGCTGGAGTCCAGCTGCAGCCCTGGGGGCTGATGATTTCAGCTTTAAGTCTACAGACTCCAGATGTGCGAGATGGGAGTCTACATACACCAAGCTGATCTTTGGGGACATTATGTGATGGCTACAGTCCAAGAGCAAAGGTTGGAAGATGGCAGCAGGGATTGACAGTATCTCCTTCTAAAGATGTGACTTCATTCAAGATCTGTGATCCTTGAAGACAGCTGAGCAAGCAGTCATTATTTGGCAAGCACAGGGGGTGCCNAAGTCAAACTGAGAGGCTACAATGGCATCCAGTTTGGCCACATACTTTCATTTGAACAGTAACTCCAGTGCCCAGCCTTAAGATGGTGAGGGAACCAGAATTTTCATGTCTTTTTGAGATCTCCTGAATCACTGGGATTCTAGCAGAACCATCCACCCAAGTTGCAGGTTGAGGAAGAACTTAAGAGAAGGTCACTAGTTGAGTCCAGAGAAGCCTCACTAATGACTTCCCATACATCAGCAAAAGCAACCAACAAAAAAGTTCTGGGAAGCCATGAAGCTGGCCTAGATAGGATATTAGGTACGCATTAGAGGCATTGTCTTCAAGTGAGGAACACAGGTGGATGGCGCAGTTGGAAAAAGGGAATGAGTGATCCCCTCAACCATGGAACAAGACCTAGATTGCTCAGTAAGAATCCACAGGCCTGAGCTTTGCCATCCAATCTTATAAATGCTGGGTAGGAGGTATTTTTATACTATAGTGCATCCCAATGAGCATTTTTATCAGATTAGAGCCAAAGAGAGCCCTGGAGGAAGAGGTAGNAATGTGGTATTTTCAATTTGTGTCCAATATTCAATTGGCCTGAATTTACATGGAGCGGGGCTCCAGCTAAGATCTGCCCCTCCTGGAAAGCTCCTGCAGGAATATAGTCATGTAGGTGTTGATAAAAGAGATAGCTCAGCCCCCTGCACCAATCTTTTTTTTTTTTTTTTTTGCCTGGAGTGGTGGGAGGTTTGCATCTGCTACTGTCATGAAAACATTTGATTTTATTTTTTTTTTACAAGCCTTNAGAAAATTATTTACTTGGGGAAAAATATCTAGACGTTCTTCCAAGCCTGTGATATGTACAGGGCAGGGCCTGGGGTTAAGCTATTACAAATGCACCCCAAATCAACCTGGGTGCATGCAATTAAATGTTTGGTTCTATGCTATCTTGAGGGCACAGGCCCCCTCTTGAGGAGCCGTGTGGAGGAAGAAGTTTCTCCAGGCATGTGGCTGGCTAATGGGTTCAAATAAGTCTGGGCCCTGACAACTTCATTCTAATGTCCACACCTTCTCACCTCTCCGTCTGCCCAAGGCAAAGTTATGCTTTTCCTAGAAGGAGTAGGGACTTCGTGAATTCCTAAGTCTAAACCAAGGAACCCTTTAATTGTTAAGCCTTCCACCTCCACCCCATGGAGAAATTAGAAAAGCTCATCTCCCTAGTCTTAGTAGCTACCCCTTGGTGGGTACTTGTCTTCCTGCCAAGTCTTGAACTTGAATCGTGCCAGTGCAATGAGTGTGAGACGGATGAGGCAGCCGAATGGAATAGGCTCTGCCCAGAACAAGGAAAACCAGTGTCCTCAAATTCAAAACTTTGCCAGAAAGGTGGGAGAAACAGATACAATCTCCACAGCCCAACTTTCCTCTCTCCACTTGCTCTGTGCACATCCCCAGCACTGAACGAAGAAAGAAGCCAGCTGGCCACCTCCGGAAATTGATGGAGGAGACTTATCTCAGTAATTTCCTGGGGACACCAACTCTGGGTATTTGGACATCACAGCCGGGTCACAATCCATGTTAATAGCTTTACCATGTCCTCTGGCAACTTCGATGCTGTGCTAAGAAAGCTGGGGATCGACACCCTCCCCCCACCCCGACCTCCACCCCAATATTTCCCCAGTTCCAGAGGACTCCCTTGTTCTCAGTCTGGCACCCAGGTGCGTTCCTCCTGGGACTCAGGAAATCAAGAAGTTCTTACCTAGGTCTGCTGGGAAAGCTGTTCATGTGGACCCCAGGACTGGGCGGTCAGCAGCGTCCGGGACACACCAGCGGCTGGCTACTGTTCAGCACATCTTCCTGCGGGCCTGGCTTTGCAAAGAGAAGAGCCAGTCCCATCAAGAACAGGGGAGCCAGGGCGCGCAAGCCTTTGGACCCGCCGACTCAAGCGTTTGGTCCAGTCTGAGGCCCCTGGCAGGTGAGCGCTGTGGCGGGTTCAGAGTGCCCCTCCTCCCTGGGACAGCCTGGGGCTCGACGAGGGCGGGGATGCGCTGCACGAGCTAGTGGAACTCCCTTGCCGGCGCGCTCTCGGCTCCCGCCGTCTGGGTGACTAGGTGTTACCGCAGCGCGATCCCTCTTTCTATATATATCCACGGCCCCCTCCCTGCGCGATGCGCGGTGGCTNGGTGTCGTCCCCGACTGCACCTAGGTGGTTTCCGCTAGCGCCTCCCGCTTCTGTCCCTCTCCGCTCTTCTGCTCTTCTCCCGCTCTCTTCTCTCTCCTCCCCTTGCTCTCTCCCTCCAGGAGAAGCCTGGGTTCTCCCGGTATTGCCTCACTCCAGACACTTAGCACTGCAGTGGAAGTCGACACACAGCCAGGCGGTTCCTTTAAAACCCACTGCTCGGTTCAAATCGGAGCATCAAGTTAGTGCGGAAACCAACACCAAAAGCGCCACTGCCCTGTGGTTAGAAGGAGGTAGCAGCCTCTGCTGGAAAACGGATGACCGGATTTCACGGCAAGCTGTGGGAAAGGGTGTTGTAAAGAGACATGGCAGAAGTCCACAGGTGACCTGCAGGATCTTCAGGACCATGTGGCATCCAGAATGACTAGTATTAAAATCAAGGTGTTAAAGCCAAGGAATTGCTGGATTCCAAGTTCTCAATGAACACATTGGAAACTCAGAGAGGGCCAATGAAAGCCAGGAACACACAGCTAGCTAGAAAAGTCCAACTCGAGTTCTACCATTGTTGGAAGCATCCAAATTCCCACACCCGAAAATGAACGTGTGTGTTTGTCTGAGGTTGAGTGTGGATGTGACCCCAGAGGTACCCATGCAAAGGCCGTCCTCTGCGAGTTGTCTGAACCTATATGGAAGGGACAATCAGAGGTTGATGAGTTAACATGGCCTCTCACCAAAACCATTTCTAAGTCACCTCTACTCCTTCTTCCAGGAAGCCCCCGAGGGATGACAGAAACCAAAGGTGAAGCGACTTGAAAGAATGAAATGACAAATCCCTTTCCATCGCAGGCTCCAGACACCTNGCTGACAAGATCTGCTTCAGAAAACCTCCATTTTCCACTTGTTATTTTCTACTGTCNCCTCCACCCCTCATGTCATCCTGGCCACTCTCTNACACAGATATTTTCACGTTACCCACAAAAGAGAGTGCACCCCGTTTGTTCCTGACACCTATACTAAAGTGCTTCCTGGCAGTGTGGGCTCATACATCAAAGGGCTTTCTCATTGGAACCCCCTAGGGNGGCAGCATCAATTTCTCTTTCTTGGAAGATTCTGTTAGCTCAAGCAGAAACTGATCTCTCTCACAAAATCCCTCTTGGGCATTAATCTCCCTCTGAAATGTTCCTCCAGTCTGTGGTTTCTGGGTGCCCCCCTCCCCAGCATGGATTCTGATGGTATGCAGTCATCGGGTTGATCTCTTTGAAGAAGGTTTAATACTTGTTCCACCACTGTGAACAACAAGAAAACTCATAGAACATGGTAACCTCCCCTGGAATTACACTATACACCAAGAGCCATGCCACTGGTGAATGTGGCCTTTAAGATGAAGGACCCAGGATAGGAGATTGAACTTTGAGCTTCAAATGGAACGGTTGATCTACAGGAACCCCCATCTCCTGGCTCAATTAGTTTATGGCTGTGGCTGTGTCTAAAGGACATAAGAGGAGATCAAGACATGAGCGAACATATGTGTCAGCTCTGATAATTTAAAATGAAAACCTCGGGAATCGTGTATTTCTTTTAACCTCTTCATCACAGGTTACTAGATGTGCCACCCTGTGCAAGCTCCTTGGCTTTGCCAAGTCTCATAGGATTGATAAGGTTAATATAGCAACTGTAGGATATCTGCCACATGGCAAATGAAGAACACATTTCAATTCCTTTCCTTCTCTTTCTAAACTTCCCAAAATCTCTCTCCTGTAGAGCCATCCCCACCTCAGCCCGACCACCCATGGTCTTGTTCATCTTCTATTTAAGATCTTGTTCTATCAGTGTGGTTCATTTAAATGGATTTACATGTTTTACACATTCCTTTTCTAGTTTAGCAAAAAATGAATTAGACACTTGTTTTGTTGTTGTTTTCTTAGGGTGCTGGGGATCCTACTCAGAGCCTCACACATGTTGGGTGAGTACCCAAGCCCTGAGCTATGTCCCCAACCCTATCTCACCTATTCTAGGCAGGGATAGTGCTCTTATCCTAATACACTTGTATCTATTTTTATCTAATTTTGAATTCCCTAAACCTAGGCATGTGTTTTCCATGATTTGGTCTCTCATCAGACCCCATAGATGCAGTCATAGTCCTAGATTTGTTGAGCTAGAAGGAGGTCTAAAAATTGTGGAAGTCAGCTTCCTCATTTTATAGCCCGGGACAGATTTGCATGCNTTGATAAAGCTGGGGTACCAGTTGTGCCTTGTTTCGGTATCTTTGCAAAATATTTCTTGACATCTGTTCTATCTAGTTCTTTGCAGTACTAATAGAAGGCACTCAAACAAAGGGTGCTACAACTGATTGGGAAATAATGAGTTAAGCACACTTCACTCTTCCCTGCTTTGACCCAGGGCCAGTCTCAGAGGGCTTGGGCTGTGTGGGATTGTGATTAGAAGCATAGACTACAGGGTTAGCCCTCGACAAGTGTTATCTCATCTCCATTTCTCAGTGGCCGCAGGATATTGGACAAGCTGCTTAACCTCTTAAGCTTCAGTCCTTTCATTTGTAAAATCAACATGATTACACTGGAGAGAAATATTATTTGCCTCAAATCCCTAACACTGAGTCAACACTCCAAAACTCTAGTAGTCACAGGGCTGGAGGGATGGCTCAGCAGTCAAGAGCACTCATTGCTCTTGCAAAGGACCCAGGTTTGGTTCCAACCACCCAGATGACTGCTTATAACAGTTACTCCAGTTCCAGGAGATCCAGTGCCCTCTTCTGCCCTCTCTGAGCACTGTANGTATATGGTATACATACGTACTTGCAGGCCAAACTTTCATATACATGCAAATAAATAAATAAATTTTAAGCCTCCAGTGGGCTTGTGAAGAGTGATAGTAGTGATAGTGGAATAGCTGTAGCACACAGCTAAACACACACAACTCCGTGATGCTGCTGAGTTTTCCAATCCTAAAGCTCCTAGGACTTGGAATGTAGAAAATCCTTCCTTTTCTTTGCTCTCTCTTTATGCTGTAGGAAGTCTGTCTCAGACTTCCAAGGACTGCTCTGCTCTCCAGTGCTGGTAGGAAATGAGTAACCATTTGAGTAAGCTCAGAAGAATCTCTGTAGTGCATATTTCTGCATACACCCAAAAAATGAGCAAAGAGAATGTTAATCATTTAAATACTAATACTTCCTTTAATTGAGCAGCTACTAAGTACTGGCATTGTTCTAAGTGATTGGGGTTCATTGTTGACCTATGTCTGGATCTATCTACAATCTTTTAAAAATGTTTTGTTTTGTTTAGTTTAGGGAGCATTTGTGTATGTGGGATGTGTGTGTATGTGTGCACTTGCACACCTGAGTATGTGTGTCAGGATGTGTGTATATGTGTGCACTTGCACACCTGAGTGTGTGTGGCATATATGTGTGTTGCATGCATGTGGATGTGTGGCTGCACAGGTCCGTGGGTACACCCACAGAGACGGAGAGGATGTTGAGCGTCTTCCCCTATGACCCTGCNTTATTCCCTTGAGACAGGGTCTCTCACTGAACNGAGAACTTGCTGTTTCGACTGGGCTTGCTGGCCAGCAAGCTCCCAGGATCTGTCTGCCTCTGCCTACTCCCTGGGAGGTTTGAGGCACATGCAGCCGTGCCTAGCTTTTTATGTGAGTTCAGGAGATTCTAAGGGAGGTCTTCAGGCTTGCACAGTGAGTGCTGAGACTCACTGAACCCTGTCCCAGCTCTCTTTCTTCTTACAGGTACTTACGGGAGAAGGTATCCACACCCTCGTTATCAAAACTTTAAACACTAAACTTCAGAAAGTTTCTGAACTGAGGCCAAATCAATCCAAGGACGCAATTAGCATCTGTCTGTCTCACTGTGGTCATTTCAGTGTGAGGGAAGAGTAGGTCGGTCACATACTCAAACTCACTCTATGGGTCATGGTGGGTACTGGAAACAGTGCTGTCTTACTGGATCATTTGGATCAGATGTTAATCAATGCCCAATTAAGTAAGAAGTGGAGCCAGGAAAATTACCTTCTCAACTGTCTCCCCCAAGGCCCCACTGACTAGATCCAATCCGGCCACCTAGCACTCCCATTGGCCTATGAACAAGAAATGGAGCATCTATCAAATGACAAAAAAAAAAGGTTGTTTAGTTTTGTAGAATTAGAGTTAACCTCGGGGCCTGACATACACTAGGCAAGCACTCTGCTGGAGTTGTACATCCAGGAGAAACGAGTTTGTATACATGGAGAAATAAAAGCATAATTTTCTTCCAGCTTCTACCTAGGTGTGCAGAATCTGAACAGTGAATCCACACCCCCACTTTCACCCAAAATGTCCTTCTAGATCCACCTTGTTTCCCTGCCATCCATCCCCAGGGAAGAAGCCACACTTGTGGTAAAAATGTGACTCCAGGAAGGAGACTGCTTCCCTGTGATTAATGGCTGTCTCTTCATCCTGTGCCCTTTCCCTGTGGCCTCTCNTAGCCACTGGATGAGAACAGGGCTGGCTGTTAGAGGCCAGAACCCCAAAGGCAGCCACAGAAAACCCCAACTCCTACCATGAAACACAACCAGGCTATTTTCTTTTACTATAAGATTTGGAGAGAACCAAGGTAATAAGGGAAAAAGCAAGAGGAATAAGAGAGAGAGAGAGAGAGAGAGAGAGAGAGAGAGAGAGAGAGAGAGAGAGAGAGAGAGAAACTCTGTTAATTCCCCAGGCAAGATATAACAAGGAACTTGTGCGATAAAAAATGACACCTCAGCAGCTGAGATTGAAGACTGGACAAAACATTCAAGTGTGTACTGCTGGCCACTGGAGGAGTTCCTGTGGCTCTTACTCAGAAACATCTGTATTGTGGATCCAGTTACAGATTTATAAGGATCTGGAGTGGAGGTGGGTAAAACACCAACTTTTTATTTTATTATTTATTATATTTATTTAGTAGGGGCAGGTATATGTGTGTGTTTATGTGTGTGTGTATACACGTGCACACACATATGCATACACATGTGCACACAAGCAAGGGAGTGTGTGTCCTCACCACACCATGGCACACATGTGGAGGGAAGAGGANAAGCTGTCAAAGTCAGTTCTCTCTTTCTACCCTATGGGTCCTGTTGTAGAGTATTATTTGAAGATGTGTTACATTTGTTTATGCTNTGGAACATTTGTTTAATGATGCAAAGATGAGTTGCTTTCTTTTATGTTACAATTGATAACTCTGTGAAGCTCTGTTACTTTGCCTGTCTAAAACACCTGGTCTAACAAAGAGCTGAACGGCCAATAGCAAGGCAGGAGAAAGGATAGGCAGGGCTGGNGGGCAGAGAGAATAAACAGAAGGAGAAATTTGGGGGGNAAAGATAAAGGAATGAGAAAAGGAGGACAGNAGGACTCCANGGACCAGCTACCCAGTCACACAGCAAGACACAGAATAAGAAGGAAAGAAAAGATATACAGAAATAGAGAAAGGTAGAAGCCCAGAGGCCAAAGGTAGCTGGGGATAATTTAAAGTTAAGAAAAGCTGGCAAGAAGCAAGCCAAGCTAAGGCAGGGCATTTATTAGAAAGAATAAGCCTCCGTGTATGATTTATATGGGAGCTGGGTGGTGGGCCCCCCGAAAGAACAAAGAGTAAGAAGAGTCAAAAAACAACCAACAACAGAGTCCCAGGCATCCAACTCAGNGCAGCAAGCTTTATCTGCTGAGCTGTCTTGTCCATCCCAACCTTAAAAATGATCATAATGTATAAGATGCTATATCAAGCGTTATCAACACAAAGCTTTTCATAATCTTCACAATAATCCTGTAAGATTAGTTTATTAACCCCTCACAANGCAGAAGAGAATTTAGAGTCTTAACAAAGGTTAAGTAGATTGCTCAGAGCCATACAGTAAGTATAAAATACAGGAACTGGATCTGTCATANGTGACAATAATGCTTCCAAAGACCCTGCGGTTTTGCATGCATCGTGTCAAACATGAGCTATCAGCAAACAACCTTGGAAATNGAGCAAACACTGAAGACNTTTACCTGAGGGAACTGAGGCACNAACCAGCTTGGTGTAATCCATGAAGGCCAAACACAGAAAAAACAATAGTTGGGTCTTGGACCCTGTGTTTATTGGATGAGTCCATCAGTAGCAAATAGGCGCCTCTTAGATTGTGGACGAGCGGTGCTCTCAGCAATCAGAAGACACCTCACTCCTTAGGGGATGCCCCTGAAAACTTACCACGCCAAGCCAATCACCTGAAAGGTCAAAGCCCCAGAAGAATCCCAGGAACTCGGGGGTTTCCAGCCACCAGGNGGGATTTCCAAAAAGCTCAATTCCCTCTGCACTGTCTCTCTCACACGTTCGGTTTTCCCTGTACAGAAACACACAGTGAAGTTAAAATAATGACAGTAAGAGCGGTACACACTTAATTCAACACTGTGAACTCAGCACCATTGGAAGCGCTTTGTGTTTAATTTACTTACTTAAGCANGAGTCACGCTAGGGAAGTTATCACCTCCATTTTGTACGTGAGGGAATGAGGCTCNAAGAGGTGAAGTCATTTGTCCAATGTGGCGGACAGAGCTGGTGAGGACAGAGCTGGGATTTAGTCTAGGGCCAGAAGNGCTACTCAAGGCTGGCNAGGATATCAGTAGCTCTAATAAGGAAGGTCCTTGGAGCATCTTCCAGAATGAACCATGGAGGCTCTGGGTNAGTACCTGTATCTGAGGGAGTGATACTCTAGGACCATTCCACTCCAAAATTGGACCTTGCCCAGGCACTTGGCTCTTTTGTTCTGCCCACCTCTCTGCCAGCATCACCAGCTGCCCCTTGTCAGCTCAGCACAAAGGGAGGCCAGATTGGCTGGGGGAGGGGCAGCGGGACTGCTCGGTCCCTCTTGCCAAGTAGGGAACTTCTGTTCCCTTCCCCCTCCTCCGGGGAGCTCCCATCTGGCCTGTATCACCAGCTTTTTGTGCTTTGAAAAGACTGCTTTCAAGTGAAGGGAACGGGAGTCAGTCCCATGAACCATGTCTGTTAATCCAATCAGGGGCAGCTTCCCTGATGCTGAGCAGGAGATACTGTGCGCTTTCACAGAAATCCCTGTCAGAGGCCCAGCCAGAGGGGGACCCATCACCTGGGGGGGGCGGGGTAATGGTTTCTTTTCTCCTCTCTTTCCCCACTGTGCGCTGTGGCCCACAGTTGAAGAAATAGAGACTAAGTAGGTGATGGGAAAATATGCGGCCCGAGGCAGGGGATAAATATAGGCCTGGAGCTCGGCATGCTCAAGGTCCTGTTTCTCACTTTGAGGCTACTTTCTTCTCTTAGGCCCCTTGTTGTGATCTCTAAGGTGGGAGATTTGGATTGAACGGACCCTGCGGGGTCCCGTCCATTTTGTCAGAAAGACTCCTCTGGTGGACATTTCCCGGGGGAGAATTGGGAAAGACCCTCTGCTCTTCAGAGCTATCATTTCTGAAGCNGCTCTACCCACTGACACAACACCATGGCCACAAAACTCCAGAGATCTCTGTGTCAAATTCTCTGGCTCTGGGGACCCCAAAGCTCCTTTTTCACTTAACATGGTGAGTGCTTAGACTCGGGGTTCTAAGAAGTATCCTGTCCTCGAGTCACAGTCAATCAGCTGAGCTGTATTTGCTTCCAACCTTTGGGTTAGGCCTTTGCAGACTAGTGCTGTACCTCTGAGCTCCATACTCCTCAAGCCCGGGGGTGGGTCTTCCTTTGCTTTCTGACTTGGCTTTCATCTTTTGAGCAGTACAAAGGAAGGAACCTAAATCCATCAGAAAATAGTGGAATCTTACAGGATGTCACATAATTCAGCTCATCTAAATGTGGTTACTAAGCTCTGCCCCATGAAGTATGTCCCAGAGCAAATGTATCAGACCCCAGCACACATCTGGTTCCAGCTCTACTAGGTAGCGGCTACTGAGAACAGCAACTGATCTAAAAGCTACTTCCCCTGCNGTGTTTGTAGAAGCCTTTCCCTGACTCTAATTTCCTCTGGCCTAAAAGAAATAAAATAAGGTTTAGAAGACACAGGTTGGGGCTGGGAAGATGGCTCAACCACTGTGCTTGGTCCCCAGAAACCACATAAAAAGCCACCGATGGTTATACCTGCTTGTAATCTCAGCTCTCAGGAGGTGGAGACAGGTATTTCACATTTAAATGTGTTTAATGAGCCTGAAGTTCTCTGTATTCTCAAGGGTATTCTCAAGGCATGGTGCTAGAATTTTGTCTTTGGCCAGCTTCCTGTGTGGTACCGTATACCTCAACCAGGGGCTATGGCTGCCTTGGTTCCTGCAGGCTGCTAGAAGAAGATGGACAGCTTTATGAGTGACAGGGATTTATTTTCATGCTTTTAAGGGCTGGGAGGTCTAAGATGAAGCACAAGCAGATTCAGTGTCTGGAGAAGGTCCACTTTCTGGTTCACAGATGGAGGCTTCTAGATGTAGCCTCACATGGTGGAAGAGGCAAGGTATTTTTCTGGGGCCTCTTCATAGAGCACTAATCTTATTCATAAGGTCTCCACACTCATGGCCTAATTACTGCCTAACAACCATTTCCTTTGGGTTGGTCTTTCAACGTATGAATCTCGGCAAAACAGACATAAGCATTCAGAATCTTCCAGTCTGATGTCTCTCCTTGTAGCTATCCCAAAACAGATTGAGTCTNGTTCCCATGGCTGTGACTTGCCTATTCAAGCGGCTCTGATGGAAAATGAAGCAGTGATGTGTAAGCATGGCTGGCCAGAGTGATGGGGGTCATAGAAACAGATNAGCCATCACCTGGTATATAACNGAGGGACTGCAGTGTGAGGTAGGCCTCATGAGTCTCAACTACATTATCATGCAGGTAGTCTTACTGGGTTTCTTGGTCGTTCCCATGGCCTCTGAGCCACAGCTTTGTTCAGCCTACTCCTTCCAAGACTGTTCTATTTGTAGACAGCATTTTTTTTTCTAACTACCCACAAAAGCAGCAGAGNTGCATGTGGGTCCTTCATTAACTGGGCACAGAAAATTTGGCTATTCTTAGTTCCATGCAGAGTGGAGCCACTCATTGCAGTGAGGGGAAAAAAGGGGGTTCTTAGAGGATTCTGGGGTGTGTCTTCTTTTAATATGGCTTTTAAAGAGAGTTTTAACCTGGAAAAAATAAATTTTGAAATCTTAAGAGTATAGAAATTTCCAGGGTTACACTGAGACATTAACTTCTGGTTTCATTAAAGCACTAATGTCTGGCTCTGCACTAAGGGCCAATGTTTCTCGTTGAGGATCTGGCATATTTTATGGTCCCCAAAGGATCTTTTTGCTCTGGAGACATAGAATTATGGTCAATATAATGGGAGATAATCATTCCAGCAGACAAATGGGAGGGGATGGCAATAATAAATATCCCTGCTGAAAGAGCCGAAAGGAAGTAAAAGCTCGGGGCCTCTCTAGAGCACCAGCTGCTTCAGAATAAAGGGGATGATAATGGAACTCCTTGGCCAGGCTGCAAAAGCATCCTTTAGTTACAGGTGTCAAAGCCTGAGTGTCTGGCCCTTCTTTATGACTACCATTTAGTATGCTGCAGGCGTCTGCTCGCAGTGCAGACACAATGCCCTCTCTCTCTGCATTCCCCAAGTCTCCCTGTCCCAAAGCCCATTTCCTTCTCAATTTTCTATTAACCCAACACTGCCTGCTCCCTGTGCTTCAGAGGGAAAGCAGACCTGCTTTCTAGGAAGGTCTAAATAATTATATTTGTGCTCACTGAAGCCTGTCCTGCCCTGGATGAGGAACGTGATTATGAGAACAATGATAAAGAAAGGGAATTATTTTTGTTTGCATTCAATTGTACTTGTTGACAACGTGCCTTGAGATTTTCTGGAATAGGGGGGCTCCTGAAGGAATCTGTAGTCTGGTGATGCTGGGAGAGTACAGGATTATAGAAGGATGAAATAAATTGAATAAAATCGAGGACTGGAAGAGTTTATAAATCATCTGACTGAAGAGAAGAGAACTATTATTGCTGGGGTTTCAATGTGTTCCCCTCAAAGTTCACATGTTAGAAACTCTAATAGCAATGCCTTTGGGAGATAAGTCTGATTAGATGAGGCCACAACAGTGGCAAATCCATGATGGCATTAGAGGCTTTGTAAGAAGGGAATGGAGAATTCTATGCTGGCCTCACTGCTTTGTCACCGTGTGATGCCTTTCACTATGTTATGGCATGGGAAGAAGGCCTTTGTGGGGTGCCAGCCCCCTCATATTAGACTTGTGGCCTCCAGAACCATGAACTAAGTGAACCTTTTTTCTTCATATAAATTACTCAGTCTGTTTGGAGTTCAGTTATGGAAAAGTAAAATAGCTTGCAATAGATGCCTCTGTGAAGAAGGAATCCCATATACTTTAATGAAAAGTGTGGGGCGGGGGGGTTACACAGCTTTTACACAGGGACAGCATCCAGCTGAGAAGGAAGAGACCAGGATAATGCTGTGGCTTGACAGTGTTCCCCACCATTTTTGTTCTAGAAACTCAGTGCTCAGATGTATGTGCTGAGATAGTCAAGTGTGTGTCTTGAGAGTTGGAGGTGAGGTAGGGAGCAGTGACAGAAGTCTGGCAGAAAGTGTTGAACCTACAGACACTGCACAATTAAGAACACCTGGGAGGTCTTGGGCCCATGGCATGAAGCATCTATATATGACAGAAAGGAAGGAAGAGAGGGAGGAACTGAGGGAGGAAGAGGCAGGGAAAGGGAAGGAAATAGATGTAATTCATCCTGTTGAGTCAGCACAAAAGAGGGAAATTCTGCAAAGTCAGGTAAGACTATGGAGGGAAAAGCAAGCCTCATTATGATTCTAAGAGATGTGTTAATTTCTAAAAATAATGGAGAGCAACAAGGATTAGAATTACATCTCCAAGGGAGTTGGCAAGAGCTAGGTACTGTAAGAATCCTTCTGTAGTAGGCAGGCTTTGAGGGCAGCATACTAACCAAAAACTATCCCGGGGCATTTTGCAAGGTCTCAGACAGACTGTGGGATAGCACATGAGGACCAAGGCCAGCACCCAAAGCAAGAACCCCATTATGAGGCTTAAAGCAAAATGAGGAGTCCAAAAGGCTCAGAGGCCCATCGGGGTAGCATACTGACTGTACTTAGTCAAGCGCCAGACACTGGCCTCAGTTGAGAAATGCCTTCTAACCCAAGTCTCGCCAGGTGGGAAGACTGAGCTATTAGTATTTTTTTTCCTTGCCATGGGGCTTGGTTTCTGCACTGGGGCCTGTATCCCTGTGGACAGGGCCTGTGTGTATGGATCTAGAGGCCACAAAAGCCAGTGAAAGGTGACAAGACAAACTTTTGGCAATGGGGAGTGTGTGCTCCAAGACATTCCTGCTAAGAGCAGAAAAGCCTGGTGGGAAACATCATTTCAGAGATCAGCAGGCTCACAAGGTAAGAGAGAAGAAAAGGCTGGATGTGATGACATGTACCTGTAATCCCAACTCCTGGGAGGAAGAAGCTGGAGGAGGCAGGGCCTATGTAAATGACCCCTAGAGGATCCACTGGTGCAGCACCTATCAGTTTCTAAACTTCCCAGATCTCTGGTCCATTTCCATGCTCTGAAATGCTCTCTTAGTAAACTGTTTCTATTCCTACCATTATTCATGTGTCCCTGGTATAATTATTTGTTCCTGGACACAAGAACCTGGAAATCCTAGTGGTGGCCTCCAGATCTTTATCTGTGCCTATAAGAGCTACCACGTCAGCACCTTGGTCTCATATGTCCAGCCTACAAGAACTACAAGAAAGATATTTCTGTTATTTAAGCTATTCAGTACCTGGTACTTTGTTACAATAGCCTGAGGTGACTTAGGATAATGGATAGATGATAGATAGATAGATAGATAGATAGATAGATAGATAGATAGATAGATAGATAGATAGATGATAGATAGACAGACAAACAGACAGATTTTTATTAGGTATAAGTCTTTTACCAGATTTATACTTTGCAAATATGTTCTCCCAGTCTCAGAATTGACATTCCATTTTCTTTTTTGTTTGTTTGTTTTCTTGTTTTGGGTATTTTGAGACAGGGTCTCTCTACATAGCCATAACTGTCCTGAAACTCACTCTGTAGACCAGGCTGGCCTCAAACTCACAGAGATCCGCTTGCCTCTGTCCCCTGAGTGCTGGGATTAAAGGTGTGCACCATCATGCCCAGCTAGCCTTCCATTCGCTTTTTTTCTTTTGTTTTGTTTTGTTTTTTTGAGACAGGGCTTCTCTGTGTAGCTCTGGCTGTCCTAGAACTCGCTCTATAGACCAAGTTGGCCTCAAACTCAAGGAGATCCACCTGCCTCTGCCTCCCCAGTGCTAGGATTAAAGGCGTGCATCACCACCACATCTCCCCACCCCGGCTAAGATTTTCTATCAAGTTTTTCTTTACACATTTTATAGTTTTATGTTTTTATGCTTAGGTCTGTTTTTCATTGTGAGGTTTTTGGATTGTTTGGTTTTTCGTTTTTTTGTTTTTGTTGTTATGTGAATGTGAGATAAAGTATGAGTTGAAGTACTTTTTTGCATATGGGTATCTAATTGCTGTTTTAATTAGTATAGCTGTGAACAAGCCTTGAAGTCATGTAATGTTAGTCTTACACATTTGTTCTTTTTTCCCCCCAGAGCTTTGTTCTGGTTCCTTTGTATTTCTAAATAAAATTTGGAATCCCCTTATGAGTTTCTGTAAGAAAATCCTGCTCTGGTTTTTATTGGGGTCATACTGATATATTTGTCAAAGGGGAGGCTTAATGTCTCAGCAGTGCTTTGTCCTCTGATCCTTGGGCACAGCACATCTCTGTGTCTAGGTATTCCCTAAATTCTTTCAAAAATGTGTTATAGTTTTAAAAGTGCAGGGTCTTACACATTTTGGCGTCCTGTTTATACTTGTTTCATTTTAAAATGTGGTTACAAATGAAACATTTTATTATTTTTATTCAATTTCCAAATGTTGATTATTAATAAACATAAATCCAGCTGCTAGTTATACATTAGCATCCTGCCAACCTTATTTCTTGCCTTTCTAGTTCTAAGCAGTTGCAGTGATTGTTTTGTGCCTTGGGGTTTTACTTTTTGTAAATTCCATCAAATTTCTATATGTATAATAATATCAACTAATACAAGTCTTATTTCTTCCCAAACACTCTTAGAAACTGAATNTGGGGGCACAAGTCTATAATTCCAGCACTCGGGGGACAAAAAGACCACAAATCAGCTGGGCTCATAGTCAGACTGGCTCAAAAACACAAGCATTTTTGATCCAATTTAGCATAAATCATATTTTTTGCAGATTCCTTAGAAGTTCAGAGAGGTGATGTTCCAAGTCTCCTCTGTTCACCATCTGAAAGACCAAAGCTGTGATTCCAGCAAAGCTGGCAGAATTTCATGAAATGGGGACATTTCATTTATACTTAACTTTTTGGCAAAACAGAAACGTTGGTAATAGTTCTATAAAAATGTTTAAAAGGATGTATTTCTGATTAAAATACTATTTTAGCAAGTGATGCTTAAGTGTCATGTACCAGTTCTAGGCTACCGTGTCAGTCACATTGTCTTGTTATAGTATGTGACAGCCCCGAAACCTCAAGAGCAAACAGCATTTAATGTCTGTCTCTACAGATCCTGGCCCTGTGGAGTTGACCTTACCTGTCTGCAGTCATTCTTGTCTGAGCTAGGCTTAACTCTTACATGCCATCAGCTGGGTGATGGCTGATCTATGGTAGTTGAGACCAGCCCTAAATCAACTCTGTTCTAATGTCTGCTACTCTCTAGCCAGGCCAACAGCTTCTCAAGATGGTATCAGAAGGCAAGGGCAGTTTTCAAGGCTTTGGAAGACATTTTCTAACATGCTCATTGGTCAAAATCATGTTGAAAGCCAGGATCAGATGCTGTGAGATGTCTTTCTGTATGCTGTGAATATGTGTTGCTCTGATTGGTTGATAAATAAAGCTGCATTGGCCTATGTCAAGGCAGCTTGGAGGCAGGCAGAAATCCAAGCAGAGACACAGGAAGAAAAAGGAGAGGGCAGAGAGACGCCATCCCGCAATCCAGGGAGCAGCATGTAATGGCACACAGGTAAAGCCATGGAACACGTGACAACATATAGATTAATAGAAATGGGCTGAGTTTAGTTATAAGAGCTAGCTAGCAAGAAGCTTGAGCCATAGGCCATGGCCATACAGTTTGTAAGTAATATAAGCCTCTATGTGTTTACATAGGTCTGAGCAGCTGCAGGACCCGGTGGGACACAGGAAAAACTTCTGGCTACAATCAGAGGAGGAGAATGCTGCAGAGTTACGTGACAAAGGGCATAGGTGCAGGAGCCATGATAATTGGTGTGTCAATACAATCATTAGTGGTTAGAGCTAAGGGCCTAGTTAGTATGGACAACAGCAAGGGAGCACCATAGACTCAGGACCTTCTCCCACAAGCAATAACACTTGATGGTAGAATAGTGAAGCTTGCTTTGCTAAGATCTAAGAAAATTACGAGGAGAGAGTAAAGTATGGGTACTGCGTGGACAAACAGGTTGTGCTTAATTTTCAGGAATTCCACAAAGGCAGAGGAGACCAGGAATCCACTGCACAAATGGATTCCAGTGTACAGAATATTAGGTATTAATTGGAATGTTTTTGGATGAAAATGATAGAAATCTGAGTGACAAATGATATTATTGTTCCACTTTCTTTTCCCTCCTAACCTTGACTCTGTTCCTTAATCCAATGGGATGGACAACACTAATTGGCCAGCCTCGTCTTGAACTTACAATGTGGAGGATGACAGAGGAAGATCCTTGATGCTGACCTCTGTCCTCTACATACACATGCATGTGCACCCACATGCCTGTGTGCACACACACAAGGCTAGAGTGGTGGGCCAGCAAGCCCTACAGTCCTTTTTGTCTCTGCCTCTCCAGCACTAGGGTTACAGGTGCAGACCATCTGGCTTTTATGAGGGTGCTGCAGGCTGAACGTGGGTGCTCAGGTATTCATGCTTGTGCAGTGGGCACTTTACGAAGGAGGCGTCTCTCCAGCCCTAATTACCCATTTTATTTCTCTCGATATTTCACTTTATGATTCCACGGGTGCTCATAAGTTAGCTCCATAATTACTAATTCGAGACTAGAGCTAGGAGATATTTTACAATGTTAAATAATTTATACCACTCTCATGTATTTATATATTCTTAGGTATAGATATAAATATAAATGTACCATGCTTAAAATGCAGTCTTGATTCTCCCTCTTTCTCTCTCCTCTCTATCTGCCCCCACCCTTTTTCTTTTGTTTTTGAGATTCAGTCTTGCTACTTAACCCTAGTAGACTTGGTGTGCTGGTTGGCTTTCTGTTGCTGTTATAAAACACTGACCAAAAGCAACTTGGAGAAGAAAGGGTTTATTTCACCTTAAACTTTACAGCCTATCATCAAAGGATGTCAAGGCAGAAACTGAGGCAGAGACCAGGGAAGATGGCTGCTTGTTCTGTATATGTGTGTCTGCCTGCCCTCCTTCCTTCCTTCCTCCCTCCCTCCCTCCCTTCCTTCCTCCTTCTCACCCCTCCTTTTCTTTCTTTCTTTGAGAGGGTCTCATGTATCCTGACTAGCCTCACACATAGCTGAGGAGGACTTTGAATGAGGATGACTCATGATCCTCCTACCTCCACTTCCCAAATGCTGGGATTACAGGCNTGTACCACTACTCCCAGGCTATGTGGTGAGGATCGAACCCAGAGTGTTGCCAGAAAAACACTCCACCAACCAAGCTCATACTAACTGCATCCCCAGCACTGTCCTGGTTCTTCACCTATGAAACCAGATGATCACTGAACACTTGAGTTGTAAATATTTCTATTTTTTGTTTAAGACTGCTAAGAAGCTTTTTGTATATTTCCCAACATGCTGAAATAACTTTAGTTCAAAATTGGAATTTATGTTTGGCGTGTTGATTCTAACATCATTATGAGCATTTTAGAGGAAAAATTAACACNTTTGAAAGCTGTATAAAAGAACCTTACATTTTATATGTACTATTTATATTTTATGAATATACATTNAAGCTTTATATATTCNTTTATTACNATCACATTTTGTTTTATTCATTTAGATGAGAGCTAGCAAGCTATGCAAACTGCAGCCTACAGCTGGCTGCCTGCTTCCATAATGAAGTTGTTAGTACACAGCCTCATTCATGGATTTATGTATGCTATATAGTCGCTTTCTTAGGGNAACAGCAGAGTGGAGGAGTGACAGAGANCGTACGAGAAAATACCAGACTTCTATCTTGTCCTTTATGAAGAAAATTTGCTGATTCCTGCTTTAGATAATTACCAATAGAATATAANTTATATGAAAATATTCACTATAANGCAATTTTGATCATGCTAGAATAAAAAATAAATACATTTTGTTAAAATAGATAGTGATTTATAAGATACACATTTTACTTGGATGTTGGTTGGTTCTTCAACATAGGTATGTAAATTCAATTGTATTAGATATTTGGCCAACTT
>LZPO01087143.1:341380-353218 GCA_001675575.1 Neotoma lepida
TCTCTGTAACACAGAGCCTCTAGATGGAATTTAATTTTATCCAATCAGTCCAGCAGAGGCAAAAGGTGAACTCCTAACAAATTAAATTAAAATGCAATATAGGGTACTCTGAGAAGCAGATTTCAAAGCCCATTTTTCTCTGGTTTCCTCTATGAACCTGGGGGTAGGGAAGCATGTATCTGCTTTGATCAACGTTACCGAATCAATTTCTTCCACTTTTCGGAAGGAAATAATGGAAGGGAGGAAGTCACCAATGTTTTACTTATAATAGAGGGAACAGGACTTCATTTCATTCCCTGAAAAGCTCTGGATTTGTCCAAAAGATTTGGACAAATGGCAGTAGACAGTGTTGTCTGCAGGATGAGAATTATTTGCTGCCCTCCTTTCTTGGTGTTTCTTCCTTTCCCAACCCCAGAACTGTGATCTTCTGTCTGTCTCAACCTAAAGCTACAGAATGGGATTGTAGCAGAAATGCCTAAAATACATTTTGTTCCTCTAAACTGCTGACCCCGTAGCTGCCTCTAGTTAAAGAGTTTTATAGCAGGAAAGAACCTTGGAGATCACCTTGAAAAATCCTTCAGGCCCCAGGAAAATTAAATAAATTTCTCCCGATTATTCAACATTTTTGGTAGCAGATAAAAGTCTACAACACAGATATATGAGTTCTTAATCTGAGCACTCTTAACTGTGCCACTCAGTGTGCTGGGAACATAGAGGCCTGGAGACAGTTTCTAGGCAATCCTCCATTGTCTCTGGGATATTAGTAGTATCAAAATATTGTGTCCTGACTCTGACACTTACTTTTTTTTAATTATTCGACNTTTACTTTGACATTCCCTGATTGTTGACCTCTTATCTTTGCAAACATCAATCTAATCATCTACACAAAAGAGATAATCACAAACCAGCTTTGTAGGGTTGTCTAAGGATTATATAAGATAAAATATGCAAAATTCTTCACAAATTGAGAAAATGTGTACAAATGGTACAAAATTTCAGGGGTTTTTATATTGTTTGTCAAAATTTTTCTCATGGATAAATCCATATTCTATAAGCTGTGCTTTTTGCTATTCATTCAATATTTATCAACATTAATAAAACTTCTCTCTCTGTGTGTGTGTGTGTGTGTGTGTGTGTTTCTGAGGATAGAACCCAGGGACTTGCCCATGTTGGGCAACTCTTCTACCACTGAGCTATACCCCTAACCCTCAGGCATCTCTTAGATATCAGGACCATTATATATAATTAATAGAACTTCAAAGATGAATGAGATAAAAGCTAGCTCAGCAAAATTTGTAGTGAATGAATCCATAATTACAATATAGGATGCTTNTGTAGAAACAAGCATTAAGGAAGCCACAGATAGAAGATATGCCCATGAGGCCCTACCCCTTCCTGATGAGCTAATGGCTGTTAATGATTGAGGAGGAGGGTATCATTTTCTCTAAAGATGCAACCATTGGGGGACTAGGTGGGAAGAGGGAGGTTCAGAGAGAAAGGAAGAGGGATACCAGAGGGTGATGAGGGTGAACATAATTAGTCACAATGCACTGTATATAATGTTTGAAACACTCACATGGACAATGGAAGCACACTTGGACAATTCTAAGAATGCTGCATAATAGAAATGATGTTTTTCATCCAAAACTCCAAACAGGAGAGGTAAGAGCAAAGAAAAGTGGCAATGGGTGTATCCCAAAAGGTTGTTAGCAGATTTGTGTGCTTTGACCGTGCAAGTTTCCTAGAAGGGGTTGCTACACAGCTGCAGCAATAGCATACACAACTGCCCTTGAGGGTGACCTCCAACCTCCACACTCTCACCCTTTCTTAAAACCTACACAGTGGTCCATCAAGGTAGGGAGAATTATTTAATACTCATAGAAAAGAAAACTTGCCTAAGATCATATACCTGATAAATATTAAAGTCAGAAAAAGGAAGAGGTTAGAAAAATGAAAATCAGAAGGGCTTCTGAAACTCCATGTTCCTTCTCACTATGTGGTCACAGATCACTGTAAAATAAGACATTTAGTCTCGCATGTAACAGAAAGTCCAGAGGTAGAGCAGGGCTGGGGAATGGTTCATCAGTGGTTGATCAAGTCATGGACTCTTTCCTTCTCTTTTATTCCACAGTCTACATTGCTGTGATATGGAAAGATGTAATCCCATGAAACCCAGCAAGAGGGGGTAAATTCTCCTGGATCNTGGAGTTAGCTGGAACCTGCAGAATAATAAACTCTAAAAGGTGGGCNTTTCTACCTAGGCTGCTTGCAGAGTANCATGCTAGTTATTCCTGGGCTAATCAATGTGCTAAAAGTATTGGTTCCTCTCTAGAATGGATTTCCAGAAGTATAGGTGAGATAGAAAGAAACAAAACAAAAGAAAAGCAGAGTCATTGAGACAAAATGTGCAGACATTTCAGGACATCATTTGAAAGAAACATGACTGGGAAAGCATTTCTGGACAGCATTCTCAGAGATCCAAAGGCTCAAAGTNGACAGCAAATATTATTTGTGTGGTTGTAGTTATTGCTCAGTGACAGAGCACTTGTGTAGGATGCATGTGGGCCTGGGTCCCATTCCCAGTACTGGAAAAGAAAAACATTGACTAGGGTATGATATTTCAAAGATGGAAAGTGGACCCACAGATGTTATGTCCAGAGTGCTAAAGAGGATTGGGATCAGATAAGTCTGNCTTGAGTGGGGAGGCATTGANATTGCAGCTCAGAAGACTAGTCAAGTTATTTGGAGTATATTTTGCTACACTATTATTGTTATGTTATATTCTTAGAAATNTGAAATATTTAAAAACTTGAGAACTTGGATTGATATATGTGATCATATGAATGAGAATGGCCTCCATAGGCTCATATGTTTGAACCCTGGTCCCAGTTGGTGGAACTGTTTGGGAAGGACTAGGACATGTAGCCTTGTTGGAGATGGGTCACTTGGAGAAGGCTTTGAGGTTTCAAAAGACTGATGCCATTTCAAATTAGCNCATTCTGCTTCCTGTTTCTAGATCAAGATGGAAGCTCTCAGCTGCTCCTCCAGCACCNTGCCTGCCTGCCTGCCGCCACACTTCATGCCATGAGGATAATGGAGTCTACCCTCTGAAATTGTAAGCCCCAAATAAACTCTACCTTCTGTAAGTTGCTTTGATCATAGTGTTTTATCAAAGCACCAGAAAAGAAACTAAGACACTACATGGAAAAGGTATTATTTCAGGGCTACTAAACTGGCAACAACAAACAAGTGCATTGAAACAGAGGAGGAATTTGTCTTCATTTAATTGTCTTTCTGGGGAGAATACTTTTTTTAGAAGAATCATTGTAATTCCAGCCTTTGGAAATAAGTGTTGAAGTAGGGCAATAATAAACAGTAGAAAAGATTTTAAAAGAAGGAAGAGGAATTAGAGAAAATCTGTAGAACCAGGACAATGGCTAGAGGGTCAAGTGAGTCCAGAGGGGTTTAAATCTCTGGGTGTAAGAGAAATAAGGAAGTCAGAAAAAGGAGACAAGTGATTTTTCTCCCGGCTGGAAGGTAATTACAAGAGTGCAGCTTTCTGACAAGAGAACTTATTAAAGTTGATTAAATCAATGTTCAAAATCTGGAGGTTGAAAAGATCCAGGTTGAAATGAGCAGTGAGAATTGGAGATCTGAGCAAAACACAAATTAGTGCTGTGCACATAGGCATGAGAGGTCATCAAATCTTTTGGCTCCAACCATATATACGGCATGTGTTTGAGTGTAAAAGTTCCAGAAATAAAGAAAGCAGATGCTCTTTTCCCCAGGGAAGCATCTACNCAGGGGTGTTAGTTAAAGTTGTACATGATGAGTGAGATCAAAAAGGGACAAAGAACAGAGAATCATAGTGGGAACTAATCCTTATAACGCACAGAGACGGGAAGTCATTAGAGAATTAAAAGGAGAATCAGAAGAATGGAGGCACTTTCATTGCGCTAGACGGTGCTGTGCAGGCTGCTGGGNGACAAAAGCCAACTCAGCATGCTGCAATACTGACCCGCCAAGCAAGCTGGAGCCACTGGACAATAGTGGCAAGAACATTATATCAATAACCAATTGTAGTGAGATTGGGTTTAAGGCCTGCTCCATGGAAAGGAATTGAGCTGGTACTGTAAACCTGGTTAAAAGCCCAAGACTTGGCCCTAAAGAGGAACATACTAGTATTGTTTTGCTAAATATGTTGTCAACGTGCCTTCTAAATACATATACCCGTTGATTAGTGCTGCCCTCAACCTGGCCAGAGAAGCTTCTCTTGCAGTCATCAGCGGTTAATGCAGAGAAGTATAACTGGTCAAAGTGCTGAGAATAACTGTCTATTGGGTACTCTGGTCTAAATGGTACATCTACATCCATCCCGACCCTAAAGACCCAGGGAACATCACGGAAGAGGGTGGGAAGAATGCAAGGGTCAGAGGATGAGGAATAGTGCTGGGAAGTGCTGGCTCTCAGATATGGTGTCTTAGGGACTTTTCTATTGCTGAGAAGAGACACTCTGACCAAGGTAATTTACAGAAGAGAGTGTATCGGGGCTTAACGTTTCAGAGGGTGAGCCCATGACCATCATGTCAAGAAGCATGGCAACAGGCAGGCGGGCATGGCTCTGGAGACTGAAGCCNAGAGCTTACATCTTGCTCCACGAGCATGAGGCAGAGAGCTAACTGGGAATGGCATAAGTCTTTTGAAACCTCAAAGCTCAGCCCCAGTGACCACCTCCTCCAAAAGGCCACACCTCCTAATCCTTCCCAGATAGTTTGACCAACTGGGGAACAAGTGTTCAACCACGTAAGTGTGCGGGACCATTCTCATTCAAACCACCACACGTGGCATGGCTATCACACCCATGAACTAACTACAGCAATGCTCACCTGCACAAGATCAACTCAACAAGATCCATCAGTATTCTAATAGGCAGCACTCATGGGATTCAGCAGGTTATTAACAACAACAAAAATAAGAGGACATGAAGTGGGGAGAAGGGCATATCAGGGTGCTTAGGGAAGTGGGAGGAAGGAATTAGGGGTCTGAGAGAAGAGAGAGGAGTTGGGGTACATATAATTAAGATGTATAGGAGGCCCAAAGGTCCTTGTGCTCACAGATAAGCACTAGGGGAACCTGAAATGTTAGCACACAGGGTTGTTCCTNCAAGGGAAGAAATGCATAATTTCTGTTACCTGCCCATCGGACTGGAAGTGAACATGCATTCTAGCTTGGTGACCTTTATGCTATCTGTGTGGCTGGAGACCACATTGGATTCTCCCCCAAACCCTTATCATAATCTTGTTTTTCTCAGTCAATCTATAAAACCTATCTTTATGGAAGGTGCTACATGTACTTTACAAAGAGTTCTGATGTAGTCACATCTGAGCTTTATTTAGCTTACTTTGCTCCTCAAGGAGATTTACATATTCTTTATTGTACACAATAGATTGAGTTCATTATCACCAGGAAAGTTTTCACCAAGTNGTGCCATACTTAAATCTTCCTAAAATAAACTACTCGGGGTCAAACTCCTAAAGTTTGAACCAACACCAGCTGCTTAGTCATGTTGAACTGAACTGCCTTCTTGCTTCCTGAGTATTGTCACACTGCTGGCCATGATCTTTACAGAGACCTCCCCCCCCCGTAAAGATGTATTGTTTACATATATGAAATTATCAAAGAATAAATAAAANGTTTTTTGTGCAAAAAACAAAGGAGGAGAAGGATGCAGTAATCCAAAAGCCATATTAAAAGCCATAAAATTTCAACAAAATAGTGATGTGGTATNTTCCAAAGGGAGAGAAATAAAAACTGACACAGAAAAAAAAATTATTGGATTTAGTGATTAAAACATATGTGACAACCTTTGGGGATGAAATTTAAGTTCAGTTATGGAGGATTAAGAGACAAAGGGATGATGAGAGAGTACACACTGCTCATCAGCTGGGTGTTTTGAAGACTTTTCTGCCCCTTGAGTCCCTTGATGCATTTATGAAAAGGCTGACGTGTGAATAGAATTGCTGCATAGGGATAGTATACGTTTGGTGAATTAAGCTNCCAAGAATTTAGCGGCTGAAAGTGAGGAGTGCTTTGCAAATCATAGTCACNTTACCATTACAGACTCAGTAATAACGTGAGTTTCCCCATAATAATAGTACTTATCACCCCACTCAAGGCAAAGAGGAGACTTTCCATCTCACATACACTTTGTAATTATTAGTTAAGCAAGGCTTCTTTCTGTGTGTGCGCCTTTTTAAATGATCCGATTAAGCTTTTATCTTTCCCCCAGAGAGCTAATCAAATATGTGATAAAAACCACTTAGAACCATATTATAAATTTCCTTTCTTCCTGTCTTCCCTCTCTCTCTCCCCTTTGGTGATAAAAATATGTTGTCTGTCCAAAAGCAGAACAAAATGGACAAAACACACTTTGCTAGCCAATCTCTTTTTTTCATTATGACGTCTGTGCTCAGAACATCCACCCTGTGAACTGAGCCAGCACCCTGTATTTTAGTGGCACACTGTGCTAGAGAAGCAGAGATTGTCTTCCAGTAAATTAGGTCTGAGCTCAACACTGGGTGCCAGACCCAGGCTTGTTTTGTGAAATGGTGGTATAACACCTGGTGTGGTTCTTCCTGTATCCACTACTTGGGAACATAAACTTGAATCGAGACATTCATGTTTGAAATATTTCAACCTGGAGTGACTCCAGTGGCCCAGCTACTATTTGTGCCATTTTTACAACACCTATGCTAGGTGATGGACAGTTCACTGTATCCTAAAGATGGTTCTGATGCGCAGGAAGCCAAAATGGGTCTCCTGGTGTGGTTGGTACTAGTTCTACCAATTCAGAACCAACCTAAGCCCTCTAAATCCTATAAATATTAGGTTTTGTCCCTCAAGTCTTGAGCCCTTCAACTTCTACTCATTAGTCTGTTTTAAGTCTGTCTCAGATGCTCTCTCTGAATGAACTAGATTTTTGTCTATAATNTCAACCCATCACAGAAGGCAATCTGTCTTAGTTAAGGTTTCTATTGCTGACACCATGACCACAGCAACTCTTATAAGGAAAACATTTAATTGGGGTAGCTCACTTACAGTTCAGAGGTTCAGTCCATTATCATCATGTCGGGAAGCATGGCAGCGTGCAGGCAGACATGGTGCTAGAGTAGCTGAGAGTCCTACATCTTGCAGGCAACCAGAAGTTGACTCAGACANTAGGTGGTATCCTGAGCATAGGAAACCTCAAAGCCCACCCCCACAGTGACACACTTTCTCCAACAAGGCCATACCTACTCCAACAAAGCCACACCTCCTAATAGTGCCACTCCCTATGAGATTACAGGAGCCAATTACATTCAAACTACCACAGAATCCATACTCCAGGGCTATCCTGAGAAGGGTCAGGGAGAAGGTACAACCATGGCCCACATTTGAGATCCAGCTCTGTACTGCTCTGCAAAGGGTCCAGCACTGCCCGCGCTTTCAGTGTCCTTCCCAGCACATGCTCTCAATATCTTCCTTGTTGTTACAGAATCACATCTAGGTTTGCCTGATTTGTTTGTAAAGACNTTCCCTAATCAATTCATTGAACTATATTTTGTGTTCCACTCACACAGCCATCTCTTGAATTGCCTGGTTTTAGCTGTATTTCTCAGACATACAATGTTCATTCACCATCAACTCTGTGTACATGTAGTGTTATCATGCTGTTCCCCTTAAAAAGATCCTCTCCTCTCCTTTCTCTCTCCTCCTCCTCTTTCTCTCTCTTCTCTCTCTCCTCTCTCTCTGTCTCTCTCTGTCTGTCTGTCTCTGACTCTCTCTCTGTCTCTGTCTGTCTGTCTCTCTGTCTCTGTCTCTGTCTCTGTCTCTGTCTCTGTCTCTGTCTCCGTCTCTCTCTCTCTCTCTCCATGTGGTGAGACCAGAGAAGTATGTAGGGAGTCTTCCTCTACTGTTGTCCACTTTATTGCCTTCAGAGAGAGAGTTCGTTGCTGAATTGGAACTCACCATTTTGGCTAGACTGGCTTTCCACTGAGCTCCCAGAATACACTGGTCTCTGCCTCTCAGTGCTGGGTTACAGGCACATGTAGTCATATCCAGCTTTTTATGTGGGTGCTGGGGATTTGAACTCAGGTCTTCATGCTTAAACAGCAAGCACTTTGTCCACTGAGCCATCTTCTCAGTTGAGTACCAAATTCTCCTTATCTTCAGAAACCTAACTTAAATATGTCCTCCTTAATGGTGCCTCCNCTGGTATTGGAACCTGAAATTACTTATTTTCCTGAACATTTTTAGTCCTCAGAAGCTGACTGTGCATCCTTTCATTTCCTGAACTCCCCCCAAATATATTGATCATTTGTCCTGTGTTATTCATTTTAATATATGTATATGTGGATATTCTGTCCTAGGAAACCACAAGTCACAGTTCATAAAAAATCACTTTATTTGCTTGTACGCTGCCAGTGGGTCTGGAACATAGTAGATACTTCAAAAAAATAATTGTTGCATGAATAATGAAAGTGCTTATGAAAAGTTGGTTGGTTGACTGAGTGGCCTGGGGTGGGATTAGATGAAGCANAGTGAGATTAAATAGGAGAAAAGAAGATATCATTCTTAAAAATCAAGCAGTGCCCTAGATCCTTGGGTCTGATCTAGATTTGTGGAAGGAGAGAGGAGGTGGAGGAAGAGGTAGGCTGTCAGCAGAGAATGTGTCCAAGTCCTCAGGGGAGTTAGATTATGCAGGGAGCTCTGACTCATTTGGGGAAATCATCACAATCCTTCAGCACCCCCTGAAAGCAGCCACCCCCAGTGAAGTGTTGAAGTAGTTTGGGATTCTCTCTTGTCTTCCTGCTTCGAGGAGAGGAAGATCATTTTGCAATGACTTGTTCAGCATCTTTCATACTGTGTTTTCTCTGGATTCAGGACCTGTTGGAGTGAATTCTACAGAATCAGTAGGCTTCGTATTCATTTCTTTTGAGCCCAGGAAACTGCTGAATGCAGGAGAAGTGGAATTTTAAAGATGGACTCATAGGCTAGCATAAAGTCCCCCTATCCTAAAGACCCCAAACCTGTGGCACATCTTCTTAGCCTATGATGCTATCTTTGGGTCTTTCCTCCTTGTCATTCCCAGCATCTGGAAACCACTGAGCCCTGCNTTTTCTACCTACAATGTCTCCAGATCTAACATCTTCGCAGCCTGAGTGCCCTTGTCCTTATCAAGTTTTTACCCTCTCACCCAAATTATTTCAATAGCTTCCTAGTCTTTCTTCTGTCCCCAAACTCTCCCCTTCTTCAGCACACACTTGCCCTGTCACCACAAAATCTCACAAGAGCAGAACTTGTGCTGTCATTCCTCCATATGAAATACCAACAGCTTCCTAGAGTAGGACCAAGAGCCTAAAACTCTTGATTAAGCATTCAGAACCTTCTATATAAAATCAGCGCTTACATTTTTCTGCCAGTCTACATAACTCATACAGGCAAAAACAGACTTGGAGAATACAACTAGGCTTGATTATTGTGTGTTCGTGGTCAAGTATTAACTGACAGGTCTAGGGATATGGAGAAGGGAAAAACTGTGGTCCCTAGTTGGCAACTCTAAGACATAGGACCTAGGATTTACTGAGACCAACAAGGTGTAGCTTCTATGTAGATTGAATGAGCATCAGCAACCCTGTGGGATAGGTGATATTGCCATGTTTTTACTAAAGACATTCAGGCTTAGAGGTCCCAGAGGTCCAGTGCCATAAAACGAGTCAGAAACATTACTCCAGCCTGACTAGCTTGAAGCTTAGTACTCCTTATCCCCATGTGCCATAGACTCACAGAGAGGTAAAGCAAATATCAGAACCAGAGTAGCAAGTAGATAAGGGCCAGGAACCGGCAAAGAAATTAAGAGCAAGTGAGGCTTCTCCGTGAAGTAAGAGGGCAGGGCCTTGCTTCCAGCAGACAGAATTCCTTTCAGAATATTTACTAAAGGGGAGTTTTTGAAGCTTGATGTGACTCCTGGTTCCCACTTCCACTTTTCTCACTCATTCTCAACAATCCTTTCCTCAGAGATGCCTGATTCTTGCCNTGTGAAATGCTATATGCTTACAAGACACATTATTAAGTGACACAAAATTTGGTGATTTAAGACAAAAGCATACATTTGGGGGGCTTAATATTCTGCAATTTAGGTAGGTATCTTCAGGAACAGTTTGTTTCTGGTGCCCATGGTGGTGATAGGGGCAACTTATCTTGGACAAGGGGATCCAAAATAATCTGTTTACATCTTATTCCCCAGCTGAAGAGGATGGACTAGCTTGAGTTTGGCTCAAGCTTGTTGTGTTGATGTGACTGGCTTTTAAGAGAGAAGAAAAATACCTGGAAGACCTCTTACNTGGGAGGTAGATGCAGGAAAGCTAGGACTTCAATGCTAGTCTCAGCTTAATCTATAGAGAGTTCAAGGACAGCCTGGCTACATGATCCCTTGCCATAAAAGAAAACAAAATGACAGCAAACCTTTTAAAGGATCAGATCCAAAAGTCACATAATGTCACCTCTACTGCAATCTGTTGACCAAAGCAAATCACAAGACAAACCTGGAGTCCAGGAAAGGGGAAAACTGCCTCTTGATGAGATGTCACAGCCACATCTCAAAGGATTCGTTGGCTCTTGCATGTCTCTTGGGAAGCAATTGCTCACCGTGATTTTTAAATATGTCTGTATTTTCCAGTAAATTATCTCTCCAAATTCAAACCATTCATTTTGTTTCTCATATTACTTAGCACATACCCAAGGAGTGGAAAATTCACCAAAGGACAAATCTAGCACCTATAAAGGAGCTGGCTGCTCCCCCCCACCTCACTCTCTTCCTCCTACTGTTCCCTCCACTCTGTGGTAAGAGCATGGGCTTTGAAAGTGGAATGTCTAGGTTGGCATCGCAATTCTGTCACAAACAAATTGGAAGAAGTTCAAGAAGAAATTTAATCTTTCTATAAATATTTCTGTACTGTGAAATCGGGGTAAGGTTTTATATTTCAGAATTGTGAGAACTGAGGAAATAATATGTATAAGGAAATTAGCACGGTGCCAAAAATATGGTAATTTTTCAAAATATGATAATTATATTTAAATTTTTCCATTTCTATTTTTCCTACTTGCTACAAAATCTCTACCCATGCAGGCAGTGTACTTTCCTCAAGGCCATTTCTTAGTTGAAGCACTCCACGGTCACCCATTTGGAAATGAATTTTCCATCCCCTAAGAAAGACTCTCGTCTTACGTTTGTCTCTTGAAGGTGGTTTGGTTTTGAGGAAGAGTCTAACTGTGCAGCCAGGCTGGCCCTGAACTTGCTATCCTCTGCTTCAGCCTTTCTAGACCAAAGATTAACAGGCAAATGCTTCTATACCCAGGGCTTAAAGTCTTAAAATTCTAGATCATCCTAGATCATAAAATAATACTGCTTGTGGGAAGTTATAGAGCATCTAGTTCCTCACCCCTCATTTACCAAGGTGGTGAAATGTCCTAAAGATTGAAGCAAGTTGGCCGAGTCCGCACCGCTGAGCTTAGATCCAAGCTCCCTCACCCTGTAGTAACCACAACCAGCCAGTTCCAGTATGAAGAAGGGATAATAGAGAAGTAAGGCAGATCTAAGAGGAGGCCGACATGACCCCTGGGCTCAAATTCTTAGAAGGAGCCCTGAATCCAAGTCTCCAACTGGTAGATGAGCTCAGAGGGAGTAAATGGACCACATATGCGCTTTGCTTGGTTCACACACTGTTTTTGTATTTGGTTGGTTTGTTTAGTTTTAAAATTTGAAGCAGTTTCCAGCACTAAAAAGAATCCATGGACTGG
>LZPO01087143.1:353698-367286 GCA_001675575.1 Neotoma lepida
GGGGGGGGGAGATGAATGGGATTGAGATGCATGATGTAAAAGACACAAAGAATAAATAAAAAGAAAGTTAAAAATAGAAAAAAAAAACAAGTGGGGAGAGATACATACAAAATTCCAGATTGCCATTTTCTATTGAAAACATCTGGACAATTTGCCCCAGTGGGCTTCTCTGGATGTCAACAATTTGCTACAGAGAATGAAATTGCTGCCCTATTGAGTGAGGCTGTGAGCTCTTGGATTAGAGCGAGCTCTGCCTGCTTCCTCACCTGTGTGAGCCTCCTCAGCAAGTCAGGAAATGTGAGTTTACCATTCCTGCCATTCATGAAGACGTTGGGAAGCCATGCACACAGCTGTTGTGTGGTTGTGGCTGCACTGTCCACTTCCTTTGGAGTTTTCAATTAGGTGAAGAAGCAAAATCAGAGAAGGTGTGATGTAACTTCCCCAAAATCGAACTGTTACTGTGGGTGGAACTGGGTCTCTTCCAGCACACATAGTCTGCCTTNTGAATACAGGGATTTCATTTTCTTCCAGGAAGCCACCCTCTTTTTCTCTGTAGTTTGGGTGAGGCTGATCCTGTGGGAATATGACTCAGACCTGTTCAATGAGAGTTCTGATTGTCTGGATCTCAGTGATTGGTGAGATGTGGGCAGCTGGAACTTGCTTCTTGGGTTAAGCTGACCCTGGATAAGGCTAGCCTCTGCATGTTTGCAGGCTCCTCTTAATTAAAAAAAAGTGGGAGGTGCTAACTAGGCCTACATAAGACCACCCTGCCCTGGTGACCCTCAGAATTCTTCCTGCTTCTAGAAAGACCCTCTCATCCTTCCAACACTCAAAGACCTGCCACCACCGTATACTTAGAGACCATAATGCTTACCTCATTAGATCTATCATCCTGTTTATGTCTGTCTCCCAGAAAGTATAGAACTCCCAAGTGACCTTAAATTCCCTGGGTGCTAATGCCAGCACTACTCTTTTATTACGATGTAAGCCCCCACAAGAGAACATACATGGACGCTCTTAAAGCAAAAAGAAAAGTTCTTATTGCTGGCCGATGGCTGCATGGGGAATTTGCCCAAATCATGCAGCACCAGTCCTCACAGCTTTAATACACAAATAACACATCCTGGTTGATACATTTCAGTTAGAAGCAGCATTACAGAAGCCAAAAAGCAAGGTTAGTACATTTAAGGACTTTCCTGGACCCTGTGATGGTGGTGGTTTTTTACTCTTTTGGGGGGGCCCACCACCNAGCTCCCAAATAAATTCACACACAGTTTATTATTACTTATGAATGCCCGACCTTAGCTTGTTAACTTATCCCACCTACCTTTTGCCTCTGGGCTTTTCCCATTCTCTTACTTCAGTAAATCTTACTCTTACTCCGTGGCTTGCTGGTTGTGTAGCTGGGTGGCTGGCCCCTGATGTCCTCCCCCTCTCTGGCTCCTTCTAGATCTCCCTTTCCAGATTTTTCCCTCTATATATTCTGCCTGCCAGCCCCACCTATCCTTTCTCCTGCCTTGCTATTGGCCAGTTCTTTATTAGACCATCAGGTGTTTTAGACAGGCACAGTAACACAGCTTCACAGAGTTAAACAAATGCAACATAAACAAAAGTAACACACCTTAAAATATTCTACTACATCCTGCAACTATGGCCCAGGTCTTTGGTGGTTTTGGCCTTTGTTCCTGTTTTGGCAAGTGTTGGGGCCTACGTGCTGGGTTTTAAAGTCAAGATGGTCCCTCTAACATGCTGTCACTTATGCTAAGGTCTGGGGGCCTGTTACACTACGGGCAGTAAGGGAAACTCCTGCACACACCCAGCACTCACAGGCCCTAACCCTTTTCCCAATGTTTTTACTCTCCATAAAACTTTTGTTCTGAGCACATACAGCTACTTGTGTTAAATAAAAATTACCAAAGGCCATTGTTTCAGAGTAACAGATGCCAAAAACCAAAATGGAGTCAACCACTCCAACACTTCATGTCTTCAGACCTAATCAAGGTTCTTATCTGAGCACCTGAGAAATGGGAGAGAAAGAGAGATCAGCCAAAACTCCCAAGGCAGCCAGCCTCCGTTGGCATGAAATGAGAAATCATCAGCTTTAATTCTATCCTTTAATCCTCACAAAAGCCAGTCGCTCCACGGTTTTTCTTCTTGTTTTGTCTTCCCCGTTCCTGCTTCACAGGGAGAGCAACTTTGAAATGACTAATCTGCTTTCTGTTCTGTTTCCGTTTTTTTCAGCCCTTCTCTGTCTCAAAGGCTGGGTTCTCCTGCTCAGCCCATGAGAACACTACTGTTTTATGAAATCAAGTGTTGCCGAATGCCGGAATTGCAACTACAGCCAATGCAGACACTTCAACTGAATCACCACAGTGTAAGCCAGTCTGACTTCCGCTGTGGCATGAATCTGTGGGTCACCCCAAAATTCAGAGTAAAGCCTAACCTCCTACATGAAGCCTTTGGGGGAAGGAGTTATTGGTTGTCTGTCCGTTGTTTTAAGGAAGTGTTAAAGTTGAGTCACATATTTGAAAACAGACGATGTAGCTCACAGTCACGGAGGCTCAAGTGGACCCGGCACCAGCATCATGTCGGCTCTGCTAAGGACCTCATGGCAGATAGCATCAGACACCAGCCTCTTCCCCACCTGATGATCAATACCAACCACACTGAAGAGAGCTCCTGGATGAGCTGCACCATTGGCCCCTCCTGTTCTAGGTCATCTGGCTTCTTAGGCTAAGCAGTTTCTAGTTTTCTCCACTCTCNAGCCTGAGGATGGCTGTTATGGGACTCTCAGGGCCCTGGTCATGTGAGCCAATCTAATAAATTCCTTCTTACAGTTATATGCATTCCAGTGTTCATATNCCTCTAGAGAATGCTGACTGATACAAGAGAACTAATTCTGGGTCTCCTGAGAACTGCCTTCATCCCTTCCATCAGCAGCATTCCAGCAAGACATACCTCTTAAAAGGCTCCATCATCTCTTACCATCGCCACGTTAAGGGCCAAGCTTTCAACGTATGAACTCTTGGAAGATGCATTCAAGTCAAATCCGAGCCAGAACAGGAGGCGACAAAATGATGAAGCAGAAGGCTCCCAATGGGATTGGTACTCTTATTTTAAAAAAGCCAAAAGAGCTCTCTTGCCATCTGTACCATGTGAGGACCCAACAAGTTACCATCTATAAACTAGACAGTAGGCTCTCACTAGACAATAAATCTGACTGAATGCTCCACCCTCTGGCGCTGTGAGAAATAAATTGTTTGAAAGTGACCCAGTTTGTGGCATATTGTTATCACAGCCCAAACAGACTAAGACAGTTTATGTGGGTGTATTCAAAGGGAATACAAACAACACAACAACAACCAGATTCAAGGAAAACATACAAATAGCAAATATGCACCTAAAAGACATTGTCTCTAGTATTTAGGAAAATACAAATCAGAGCTACAGTGAGGTACAGCTATACACATGCTAGCATGGCTGTTATCAGAAAATAAACATCCCAGTACTTGAGAGGTAAAAAAGACAGGAGTATCAGAAGTGCAAAGCCATCTTCGGGACTATAGGGTTTGAGGCCATCATGGGTTACACAAAACCCTGTCTCAACTATAGGACTCACCCACAAAAAGAACCTATAAAGTAACATGTATTAGCAATGATATGGAAAAGCTAGGAATGTGTGTGTTGATAGCAGGGATGTGAAATGCTGAAGCCACTATGGCAAATAATATGGTCATTCCTCAAGATGTTAGCATATGGTCCTGCAATTCTGCTTCTAGTTATAGACTAGTGCCCTGGTGTGCTTTTTGATGCTGTCCTAAACAGCATGACCAATACAACTCAGGGAGGAATGGGTTTACTTGGTTTACACTTCCATGTCACAATCCACTGTTGAGGGAAGTCAAGACAGGAACTCATAGCAGGAACTTAGAGTCAGAAACTGAAGCAAATGCCATGGAAGAGAGATCCTCACTGGCTTGTTCCTCACAGCTTGCTCAGTCTGCTTTCTCATACCACTCAGGACCACCTGTTCAGGGATGGCACCACCCACAGCATCTGGGCCCTCCCACATCAACCATTAATCAAGAAAATGCCTCACAGATTTGCCTACAGGCTAATCTGATGGAGGCATTGTCTCAATTGAGGTTCCTCTTCCCAGATGACTCTAGCTTGTGTCAAGTTTATAAAAAAAAAAAGAAAGAAAGAAACAAGATGGTCACCAGAATGACAACAGATACTTAAAGAGCTATATTCATATTCATAAGAATAATATTCATAATAGCTAAAAGATAAGCTCAAACTACCTGTTCGTTTACAGATGAATGAACAAATAAAATTTAGTATCCAGTATACATGCATACATTCACAGTGAATTCTATTAGNCTTAATAAGGAAGGAGNTTCTAATGCATGCTGAACCTTGAGGACATCCCCAAAGGGAAATGAACTGTCACAGAGGCACAAATACTATATGATTCCTCTTACATGAGGTTTCTAGAGTGATTGTATTCATACAGTCACTGAGAGGAACTGGTGGTGGCCAGGAGCTAGAGGAAGCGGAAAGCTGGGAATATGGAAATGCTGTGGCGATGGATGACGATGACGTCACATAACAATGGGGCTGCACTTAATGCNTCAGAATGGCACTCTTTTAAAAGGTTAAAGTGGCATATTTTGTGTGATATATACTGCATATATGTGTTATGTATTTTTTACCATGATTTTGTTGAGACAGGGTCCCATGTAGCCTAGGTTGGCTTCATACTCAGTATGTGGCTGACAATGGCTGTGAGTTTCTCATCCGCTTGCCTCTGCCTCTTTTATCGTGGGATTACAGGAACAAGCCATCCTGCCCAGTCTCTGTGGTGTGGAAATCAAACCAAGAGCTTTGTGAATGCTAGGTAAACATTCTACCAACTGAGCTACATCCCCAACCTATATTTTACTATAATTTATAAAAAGAAATCTATATAATACACTGGACCTCAAATACTCTTATTTTAGACTTCAAATGTGGCTTAAACCTTACCCTGAGACCTATTTTCATCACTTACATTATCCAACACAGACACTCTGAGTATCATTTGTGCTCAACAAAAAATCTACTGAATAGGTGAATAAATGAACACTAGTGAAAATAAACACATTAATATTTATTTTTAATTAAGACAAGGGCTGTTCATCTCCCAGCAAACAACAAGCATATTAATTGGCTGTGCTTAANCATCTGGAGAGCATATGAAAGTTCAACTTCAGGAATCCTCGAGAGTCCACAGGCCCCATTCAGCTTATACTCACATACGGTCTATGTCAGCACATGAGAGCTGGCTTTGCTTTGGGTAATNTATCTCAAGTGTATCTCATGAGTGGAGACGCCTCAAGACAAGACACTGTTCACTGTATCCTTACTGGTAAGTAGCCGAGAGACAGTATAGGCCCAGCTGCTGTTCCAGAAGCCCATAGTGGTAGGGACAAGAGCAGAAACAATTTGAAATAACACAGAAGTTTTAATTTGGTCTCTCACCAATCTGGTAATTTTTACATCCAAGTTTTCTTCAGCCATTTCCACCCTCATTGTCACTATAAACAAACTCACCATCACTTAGTACTTGACTACAGCTCAATCTGCTAACTGGTATCGTCCTTTCTTCCTTTAGTTTTCCCCACATCTTACTCCATTCCCCACACAGCAGCCAGGCTGTCCTCCCATACTACGTGTCTGATTGTATTATATCCTGACTCAGAACCTTGAACAACCTCCCATTATGGAAGGATAAAGACCAGCTATCCTATTTTGGCCTGCTTGATCNTTGCAGTCTGGCTCCTGCATAGACATTTAAGTCTTAGATGGAACTGCTTTTTGCATCTTCTCTGAGTTCCAGCCAGATACTATAGGTCTTATTCTCTGGAATGTACAAGTATCCCACTACAGTCATGGTGTATACCAGCCCTTTTCCCCACTGCCATCCCTTTGTCTGTTTAATTCTTATTTCTCCTTTCTCTCTTAATATTGTTTAGTTAGACTAAGTTTGGCCTGAGACTACCTCCACANTTGAGTCCCTCAGCAGCCTTAATTAGTGTATAAGCTGACAGCCTAACTTAGGAACATAGGTTATAACCAATCAGTGGTTAATAAAAAATATCAATGGATCAAACCATCCCCAAATGAGGCAAGCAAGTCTATAGTATACCTGCACACGTTGCTCTGCTGAGCGCTGAACCTCTGCAGGCTCTGAGGGGTGTTCCACTCATGGTAGTATTATGGAATATTTGTTTACACTGTGTGAAGATATGTGACTGTGATTGGTTTAATAAAGAGCTGAATGGTCAATAGCTAGGCAGGATAAAATAGGTGGGATTTCTAGGGAGAGAGAACTCTTGGAAGAAGAGAGGCAGAAAGATGCTAGGGAGACACTGAAGAGGTCAGACATACAGTACAGAGTAGAGGTAACCGAGCCATGTGGCAGAACATAGATTAATAAAAGTAGGTTAATTTAAGTTATAAGAGCTAGTGGGACAAGCCTAAGCTAATGGCCAAGCTTTTATAATTAATAAGAAGTCTNTGTGTCATTATTTGGGGGCTAGTGATCAAAGATAGCCTGACAAGAAAGCTTGCTACATGATAGTTTGACATAACTTATGCTGGCTGGTCTTGCATCAATGTGACACACAAACTAGAGTTATCTGAAAGGAGGGAACCTCAATTGAGAAAATGTCTCCATAAGATCTGCCGTAAGGCATTTTCTTAATTAGTGATTGATCGGGGACAGCTAGCCCATTTTGGATGGTGCCTCTGTGGGCTGGTGGTCCTGGGTTTTATAAGAAAGCTGAGCAAGTCATAGGGAGAAAGCCAGTGAGCAGCACCCCTTCATGGCCTCTGCATCAGTTCCTGCCTCCAGGTTCCTGCCCTGTTTGAGTTCCTGACCTGACTTCCTTCGATGATGAACAGTGATGTAAGTCAAATAAACCCTTTCCTCCCCAACTTGTATTTTGGTCATGGTGTCTCATCACAGCAATAGAAACCTTGACAAAGACATAACTGAAATTCAGTAGGCAGATTTCTGGGATTCATATTAATTCAAAGATTTGGTCAAATTGCCAAAGTTCTCTAACTTGAGGTTTCTTAATTTATTTTAGCATTTCAGAATCCCCACTAAGTACAGTGCATAGTTTTTTTTGTTGTTGTTGTTTGTTGGTTGGTTTGTTTAGTTTGGTTTGGTTTGACTCCAGATATTCATCCCTGTCCCTTCTGTAAACAGCTCACCCCTATACCTGTCTCTTATACACATCTAGATGTGTATAAGAGACAGGCCCTGGCTATCCCAGAACTCCCTTTGTAGACAAGGCTGTCCTCAAACTCAGATCCACCTGCCTCTGCCTCCTGAGTGCTGGGATTAAAGGCATCTGCTACCACGCCAGCTCCTCTGGTACCATAAGAATGGGAGGGATGCCTACAGAAGAGAGATGTGTCTGAGTCTCAAGGAGAACTTGGACTCAGAGCATGAAGAAGCCTACAGCCAACATGTTGGGCACAGTGTGTGTGAGGGTTGGTAAGTGACAGCACACAGACATGAAAAAGACACCAAGCAGCTACAACCCACAAACATCAGAAGGGCATCAAGTCACAGCTGCTTTAGAAATGAAGACAAAATGTGCATGCAGAACATGGTGAATAAATTCATTCCAACTCAGGCAGAAAGGGGAAGGTTTTTTGGGAAACTGTAAAACTAAATAGAGAGTGTGGGGAACAGCTACATAAACCTTTCCCAAGAAAGATGGTAACAGCTAGATCAGTGGGCAGCCCTCTGCGGATTTGACAAAAGCCTCTGAGCATCAAGTATTATCTCTTGGCAGCAGATAACTGCAGTGTTTTCAGCTATCCGCAGCTGTGCCTGGCCCTTCAGAGGTACTACTCCTGTGAATTAAATTTACCTAAGCTTTTCCCTTCACTACCCAGTGAGGTCTTGGTGGACCAAAACAATCAGCTGATGAGAGAAATTATGCCAGCAACAGACAGGATTATCTGGGAAGAGATTGTTTTGTGTCTAGAAGTAACTGGTGGCCTGATTTGTAGGTCTATTCTTAGGGAGTAGTCAATGTCTGGCACTGTCCCTATCACTGTCAACTGGGTTTGACCCTTGGAGGGACACAAGCAAGGTCAGTTCTTCCTAGGACACAATATGGGGAAAGAGGTGACACTAGGCAGATCTGACATGAACCATATTTGTATGGGAATGTTCGGCCTCTGGCTGCAGTAGAACACATTACTGATAATAGTGTACTCTTGTGGGGTTCTGCACACTTCATACGCACTGACTCACCTGACCCTCAGTACGAGGCAGGTAGCATTTTTGCTCTCTGAATTTTATAGAGGGGGAGGGGTGACACAGAGGGGCTAAGGTACTTGTCCAAGGTCAGCTGGTAGGATTTGAACTCAGATGGTCTTGTTGCATAGTTCATGCACTCAGCCACTATGGAGAATCACATGGGAATCACATTTGGCTAGTTAAAATATGTCCAGAGATTCCACCGTGTCCCTGGAACTGTTTTTGGAACTAGAGATCTGGCATCGGGCAGAGGGGAACTATATCCTTAGGAATCTCGCATCCTAGCAGGGCAAGTGCCATGATGACAGGTAAATTAAGAAAGAAAAATGAGGGTTTTAAGGACCTGGAACTGCCTTGATAAAATAAAGCTGAGTAACCTAGAAGTGAGTAGGGCAGGGAGGTGACCAGCCAACATGGTCAGGGAACTATTCTCTGAAGACAAACCGGAAATGGGGAAACATCCATGCAGAAGCCAAAGACAAATGTTCCACCAAGAATGGACCTCAGTCACGGAGCTCCTGACACGTGAACAGCTCACCAAGAACATGAGGCTCGAAGAAAAAGGAAAGGGAGGGAAGGGGCAAGTGGCAGGAGCCCCCAGCAAATCAGGGCCATGGAGAAGAAACGACAGGAAGCAAATGAGTAAAGCACAGTGCTGAGGACAACTATGAGGAAGTAGAACTGACAGTGGCGCCCCAGAGAAGGATGACTGGGAAACTGGGACAACCCTCAAGTGTGATCTTTGGCAAGAATTCCAGGTACAAAATGTTCTCCAGAGCTGGCACGAGTTGAGGGAAGGCTCGTGTCAGAGCTCCAGTGCCAAACTACTCACTCCGGGAACAGCATCCTCTTCACGTTAGTAAGTCTCCACTGCCGAACTGCTCATTCTGTGAACAGCATCCCCTTCGCGTTAGTAAGTCCTGCCTTCCTTCAGAGTCCTTTATTTCTGAGACCTGATCCAGCACATCTTCCGGGGTCAGGGAGGAGGAGCTCTCTGTCGAAAGTGTGTATCCAGACTGGTGTGTGTGCTTCAAAGGGAAGGAGGAAGAAGCCTGGGCTCTCCTAGTCTCCGGGGAACCTGCTAGACAAGGCTAGTAGGGTGGACACTTGTCTATGGTGCCTTAATGCCAAAATAGACATTAGGAAGTCTTTGCAGACACCCCTCCATACAGTCCAGCCCTGTCCTGAATACAGCAATTCATCAGCTAGGGAGACTCCCCACGGAATACAAGGACACGGTACTNGTTGAGAGCAAGACTTTAAGTTGGGCTTTACCCTTGNTAACCATCTGGTTCATTTAATGCTCTAAACTCAGTCTCCCCATCTGTGGTATGGAAACAATGTGCCCACATCCTAGGTGCTGAAAGTATACTGCACATTCCAAGCTAAGCAAGGAAGTGGGCCCTGAGTAAGTTCTCAGTATTATTCCTCATTCACTGTTCTAGAAGGACTGCCAGTACCATATGATTTTAAGACCTTCTACCCACGAAGGATCATGATGGTTTGAAAAGGAAGTTCAAAGGTAAAATGCCCCAGAGTGAACAGTGATGGAAAAAATATTAAGAACATAAATAAAGATTTGAAGAAAAGGCTAGGTGAGGATGGAACTTGCATAAAAGGTTGTTATCAATATATTATCAAGGACAGAGGTTGAAGGGCTGCAAGGTGGAAACAGCAACAGAATTAGTATTATTNTAAGCATCATCTGCCAAATGCCTAATATCAACTCAAGCTTATCCATGTCTTACCATTGCCCTTAATCTCTGTTAAAAGTCTCCAAAATCTGTATTTCCATTCCCATTATACAAATAAGGAAAATGAGGCTGAGAGACTAAATGCAAACAATAAAGATGAGCTGGTGTCTATTTGACTCCAATATCAATGACCTTTTCTCCATAGCGAGTCAATCCCAATGAAACCTATCTTATTATTACAGACATAATGGGCTCTATAGGTCCATGTGTGTTCCCTTCCTTATGGATAGCTATACACATCAGTTCTCACAGAGTAACTACTCTGGTCCTCTGTGACTAACATAGGAGTGTGTAAGGATCACGTCTGAATGATAAAGTCTCTTTGTGTAGCATGAGGAACACTTGGGGAAAGCACAGAGGAGTGATCCCTTCCATTCATGCTGGGAAGTCATGGGGAAAACAAGAAGAAGCATCCTCTTTACAGAAGAGGAGTGCACCACAGAGCTGTCTAGAAGATGTAAGGCTAGAATATGTCAACTGGAGCAAATGAAGAGGTATGGGGATGAGGAGGCACCCGTCTTATTCAGAATGCATAAGCTACACACAGGCCCTACAACAGGATGGGAAGGGCATCCAGCCATGAAAAGAAGACTGCTATATCTCTCATGACATGGGTTGGACGTGGTTTGGGCCACTAAAACTCATTTTGAAATTTAATTGATATTGTATCAGTACTNAGAGGAAACATCAAGAAGCAGCTGGGTCTTTAAGAAGAATTAATATAGGTCTCCTGGGACTGGATTAGTTGCCATGTGAACAAGTCGTCATAAAGCGAGGCAGCTACTGGAATCTTATCTCCTTCAGAGGCCATTGTATACTCTTCTGTTTTCTATAATGTTACAATGTATATAGCTTGAGCCCCTTACCAGATGAAGCCACCTTGTCTGGACTCCCAACCACTAGAACTATGAGCTAAATAAACTTCTTCCCTTTATAAATTGTCCAATCTCAGGTGTTCTGATATAGTCTCAGAAAACAGATTGGCTCGGCAGTGAGAGGCACCAAAAGCTTTGTGGCAGATGAACAGCCCTGATGATGTCTATATTTTAATGTATTCTGTCTGATGCCTGGGACCAGGAATGCAACACATTGGTAGAACTCTTGCCTGATACGTGTGGGTCCTAGGTGTAACCCCCATCCCTGACAGGAAAATAAAAAGATCATTAGTCCAGCACTAGGAAGACGGAGGCAGGAGGATCAGGAGTTGAGGCTAGCCTTGGTTCTATGACAGCCTGTCTCAAACAAATAAGGAAAGGAAAGGGGAAATGTGTGGGAGCCCAGCTGGGAGACCGGCTCCCACGTTTTACCCCAGGGTACTCTTGAGGAGTGAGGGATAAGAGATTTAGATAGAAGGATAGAGGGGAGAGAAACAGAAACACAGGATAGCCTAGGGAGGGCCTGGATCCTTATCCACCGGCCCTTCTGTCTCTTCTAAAGGGCTATTGATAGGAATGCCAAGGGGTGGAGCAAAAGACCTCCCCCTAACTCAGCCAAGTGTAGACCCTTCCAATCACTTAGTAACCATGCACATGGTCAAGCAATCCTCTAATGCAGCTCTGCTGGGTAAAACAAGCTCAGATCTCACCAGGAAACCTTTGTGGGCCTCCACAGAAATGATCATTAGATCTGATGATTGCATGGACAACATAGCAAAGAGAGAAACAAAGGCGTGGCAGTGAAGCTGTAACTGTCTTTGCAGATTCCAGCCTCCAGTGTCTGGGGAGCCCTTTCATCAGCAGTGAAAGGGATATTTCAAGGAAGCCACTGGGTTTGGTCCTTCAAAGAACATGCATTACATACCCATCTCTCCTGACTGTCCTTTCAAGTTCCTGATGAGGAAGCCTGCTAGGGAACAGCAGGGCCTAGCAGCTTTCATTTCACAGCACTGAAAGGCATGGGGGGCGCGCTTTATTAGTAGAACAAGTGCTTCAGGAGCCAGAGTGTGAAAAGCAGACGGAAGTCGTTGTCTCTTGTACTGGAGAAGTCCTCAGCAGACAGTAATAATGGAAGACTGAAAGAAGAGGATGGTCCGAGATAGAGGACAGGCTCTGATCTCTGCCAAGCAATCATGTATGCTATAACAAAATAGGAAAGTCATAATAGTGGAGACTCTCAAGGGTCATCTAGAAGGAGAAAGTATTTCAAGAACTGAAGGAAGTGGAATGAACGTCAGATGCATCATGTGAAAGCACCATGACTTGAGCATGTGCTGAGGATCAATGTTCCAGGTTGCACATCAGAGGCGTCCTGAAGGATGGAGGTAGGTAAATAATGAAGAGGCAATGGTTTCAGGCAGAGGGAGGTGCGTGCAGGAAAGGCTAAGGGCACAAGATGCTATGGACACTACAGGTAGTTTACATTATGACAGAATGAAGGAGATCATGTTGTGAGGTACCCACCACAGAAAACTACTCGGACACAGGTTAGCTGGCTGGACCCCAGAGTAGTCCCAAACCTTTCTCAGGGTGAGTTTTTAGGCATTACAAACACATCCTGGTATAGGCAGAGTTTTCCTGTCCCAAAGCTGCTACTCAGGTAACCACACAGGGGCTTAATATTAATCATATATGCTCGGCCAACAGCTCAGGCTTATTACTAGCTAACTCTTACATTTTAATTTAACCCATATTTCTTATCTATGCTTTGCCGCATGGCCTGTGGCTTTACCTGTCCTCCAGCATATTTTGTTCCCTCTGCATCTCCTGGCAACTCCCCTGACCCTGTCATTCTTCTTCCCAGCATTCTCAGTTTGCCTGTCCCACCTATACTTCCTGCCTGGCTACCAGCCAGTCAGTTCTTTATTAACTAATAAGAGCAATATATATTCACAGTGTACAGAAGGATTATTCCACAGCACCCTGGATTGGCATACCTCAGTTAACAAAAACAGTTCCTCAGAAGCAGAACTACAGAAGCCAAAAGACAAGGTTAGTACATTTAGGGAATTTCCCAGAACTATGGACTTTGATGGACTAGGTCTTTGTTCTCCTTTTGTTAGGTGCTGCTGCTTATGTTTGGGATTCCCAAGTCTAAATGGTACTTTCATCATGGCATCAGGTGTGCTAAGGTCTGAGGGCCTACTAAGGCCTGGAGGCCTGCCACAATAAAATTCAGGACAGAATAAAAAAGGTGGTATCTGGTGAGGTAGACAGGTCCATCACAGTGGGGGCTTATGTGTTACATAAAAGAGCTTGGAGAGCCAGTAAAATATTGTAAGTACAAAAGTGACTGACATCATTATATTTGTATTTTAAAGCCATCACTCTGGTTGAAAAGATGTGATGAGCATAGCTCAGATTGCTTTGAATGTTAGTTCCCAAGCTGCAGACAGTCAGATTAACAAGATGGCACAGGAGGAGGGAACCTGTCTTAGTCAGACTTTTCATTGTGTCAACAAATTATCTGGGAACAAAGGAAAGAAAGAAAGAGAGAGAGAGAAGAAAGAAAGAGAGAAAAAAAGAAAAAAGAAAGAAAGAAAGAAAGAAAGAAAGAAAGAAAGAAAGAAAGA
>LZPO01087143.1:405602-422585 GCA_001675575.1 Neotoma lepida
ANNNNTNNNAGANNNTNTNNNNATNNNAGNNNNTANAAAAAANANNNCNNTTNNNTTTAGGGCATTTTGGCATCATTTTCAGGGCCCCTTTTCCTCCCATGCACCACATCTTTNCCCTCCCAGGTTGGTTCTAGAANCTTCAGCAGCCNGCTCTTCCCNTTAGCAACACCCTCTGCNGCAATCATTTTAACTGCAGAGGAATTGACATTTAGACATAAATATCTGCTTAGACTTAATGACTCCAAAGACTTGTTTTATTTAGTAAGCNGGGGGTGAGAAACAGAAGCTAATGTGTTTTCAGGNCCGACCAGAAGTAGGCTCTGGTAAAAATGAGGATGGTGAAAGAATTCCCTGTGTATGTCTTGGGTGCTTACTGAGTTAGGGAAGAGGGCCAGAGTGTAAGTTGGCTGTCACTTCCTGTGTCCTTTGCCAGACTCAGGCAGCGAGTGTAGTTGAGAAGACATGCAGGCTTGCTTGATCCATGCATTCCTCCGTGGAAAAGCCCCAGTGCATAGTGGGTGCAGTCCAGTTGGTAGAGTGTCTGCCGAGCATGCATAAGGCTCTGAGTTCTGCTCCCCGTGCTGCATAAAAGCCCCAGTTAGTGGGCTTGTAGGTGAGGAGGAGGCAGGAGGGGACTCTTGCCTAGAACTTTTCTGATTTAAGTGGTGTATTTTTCTGATTATAAAATTAGCTACAGGGTTTTAGACAACACAAACATTCCTGCTGCAGAAAGCACGCCTGAAGGCCCGCCAGCTGTGTTCTTCACCATGAAGAGCCTGGAAGCCATGGGTTTAAGGTGACCTTTTTCTTATGAATTTTCTGGTCATCCATCCATCAATCTCTCTACATACAAATAACATTAACACTCCCGTATATCCATATTAAATGGCTTATACCTGAAGATGTTAACCATGAACAACTNATTTGTAAAGTGGTATAAAAATGCACAAAGNCTTTTGTTGCATTGTTTAATTATATTTCAAAATATTTTATTGCTACTTAATTGAATTTTTTAAAATGTATATGAGGTATAAATATTTATAGCTAAAAACTGAAACTTTTCTACAGGGCTTGTGCATAGCTATTCCCAAAGGCACCAATTAAGATTGTCTTATTTATTTGGTTTCCTTAGTTCTTTTCATTAATTTATTTTAAAATTTTATTTATGTGTGGGGGTGTTATACATGCTACAACATACATGTCAAAAAGCAACTTGTATGACCCAGTTCTCTCTTTCCACCTGTGGGTTCCAGGGATCAAGCTCAGGTGGTTGAGCTTGTCAGCAGGCAGCTGTATCCACTGAGCCATCTCACTGTCCTGATTGTCTTAGTTCTTCATATTTTCAGTAATTATGTGTGGGGGGGAGTTGTACATGAGTTCAAGTGCCCTTGAAATCCAAAGACATTGGATGCCCTGGTGCTGTAGTTACAGAAGGTTCTGAGTCACCTGATGTGGGTACTGGGAATCTAACTCAGGTCCTTTAGAAAAGTAACAAGTGATCTCAACAGCCGAGTCACCTCTCCATACCTTCCTTAGTTAACTTGCTTATGTTTTGTTTGTTTGTTTGTTTTGTTTTCAAGACAGGGTTTCTCTGTGTAGCCCTGGCTGTTCTGGAACTCACTCTGTAGACCCGGCTGACCTCAATCACAGAGATCCACCTGCTTGTGCCTCTCAAGGACTGGGATTAAGGGCTTGTGCCACCACCATCCGGCTCTTACTTGTCTTTTTATTCTGTGTTCAGCCTCAAGTGTTTTCCATTTGACTCCTACCATGAAAAATGAGATTTGCTTCCCAGCATTCCTGCCAACCAGACATATCCACTCCCAGCCTCTTTGCTCTTTGGCTGATAGTTACACAGAATGCAGATTGCAACACAATGCTCACACTGTAAAGGCCCTGATCATTGTTCATGTAGCTCTGCTTCCATGCTCACNTCATGCAATGCTTACTTGTTCTCAGGGATGTTCTGCTCTCTTCCTTTGTATGGTTTCTGACTTCCTTTCACTAATTTATCCCTGAACACTGAGTCAACAGGATAAATCAATTCCCCACCCTCACCTCGTGTGTGCGTGTGCATTTGTGTGTGTGCATGCGTGTGTGAGTGTGTGTGTCTGTCTGTCTACTTGAGTGTGTCTGTATGTCTGTATGTGTGTGTGTATTGTTGTTGTACTTCTTTGTGTGCTCAGATCGAGGCCAGAGGAGGCTGTTCAGTGTTTACCTGTTACTCTCCACCTTAGTTTTTAAGCAGGGTCACCCTCTGAACCTAAAGCTGCCCTTTTGGTTAGACGACTGGCCAGCAACCTCCAAGGATCCTTATTGGGATCTTTGCCTCCCAATGCTGGAGTTGTAGGCAATGGTAGCCATGCTTTGATTTTATGTGGGTACTGGAGATTTGAACTCCGATCTTCTTGCTTTCAGAGCAAGCCTTCTTACTGCACTGAGCCATCTGCCAGCCCTTACATCACTTTTCATGATACATGTTTACAATAGAAACACCAACATTCCTGGAACAGCCATCTTTGCCCCTAAGCTTGCTGGGAACTCTCTTCATGTACTTTTATTAGTGTGCCTCGGTTTGTTTAGACCACTTCCTATTTGTGGACACTTGGATTCTTTTCAGTCCTTTGCTACTAAAAGAACACTACAGTGGGCAACCCATCCATGAGTGCCTCTGTGAACACCGGTGGTGTCTTGAAAAAGGGTTCCTACAGGCTTCATTGTCGGATGCACATTCTAAGTCCCACTGTGCTCTGAAGTGTACAGGGAACAGCAGGTACCGGAGCTCCTGCACAGACCCAGTGCCCTGGGAACTGGTCCACCCCAGTCTTCCCTTAAGCTGATGCTTGGAACATCACCAGCCTTTGCATTCAGAGTGCAGACCACACACCGGGTCATTAAAGCAGAGCGCTGGACTGGCTCCAAGAGCATGCTCCAAGCAGTCAGAAGCAAAGGTGCTGATGAGCCAGGGTCTGCTCTGCAGGGCTTTCAGATCCTTTACGGTGAAAGCTTGGCACTGAGCAGAAGCCTCTCCTTTGCTTTCCTCTGAAGCTGGATGTGAATAGGATGGNCACATGTCAGCTTTGTGTCCTCTGACCATCGAAAGCACCGGTGACCATCTCACTACATGGAATAAACAGGACAGAGACAATGAGTGAGAACCACCAGAGCTCTAACAAAATCATCATCCCCCACATCTCAGGTAGGGTGACAGCACCCTGGGGACCATGCAGGAAGGACTGACATTCTCCCGGCCTCCCTTGGCCAGTAGTACAAACCTTCCATGGCAATTGATCAGAGTTCACAGCCCTCCCTGCCTGGNCTGAAGCCCCACACACACCCTAGTGTCCTCTTGACACCTGTGTCTAATCATCAAATCACCTGCCATGTGGGAAAGAAAGCACATGACATTAAATTGTTTGTATCTGTGCTTCAGAGAGTTGAGACAGGAAAGAAGCTTAAGGCCAAAAAGGCATGGAGTCAAGGTTTCCTGTTCTCTTCTTTCTTTTCTTTTCTTTTCTTTTCTTTTCTTTTCTTTTCTTTTCTTTTCTTTTCTTTTCTTTTCTTTCCTTTCCTTTCCTTTCCTTTCCTTTCCTTTGCTTTGCTTTGCTTTGCTTTTGGCATTGTATTTATTTCACCCCTAGAGTCATCAGATGTCAAGTAAATTGAAAACACAATAAACCAGAAACAAAACCTCAAAGCCAAAACAGCGAACCCTGTACCTGACATTTTTGTCTCAATGTTTGAGAACTACATCCCTGTGCATTAGAGAAAAAAATCATTGAGGTAGCTGTAATAGAAAACAGAAAATGGGGGCTGGAGAGATGGCTCAACAGTTAAGAATACTGGCTGCTCATCCAGAGGTCCTGAGTTCATATTCCCAGCACTCACAGTGACTCACCACTGTCTCTAATGGCATCTGATGCCATTTTCTTGTGTGCAAATATACATGTAGACGAAACTCTCATATACATAAAGTACATAAATAAATATTTTTTNAAAAATGGGACATGGAGAGATAGCTTCATGGTTTTACAGAGGACTCTGGGTTAGGTTCCCAGCAACCACATGGTGGTTTACAATCTTCTGTAATCCCAGTTCCAGGGGATCCTGCACCCTCTTCCTATCTCCACAGGCACTACATGAATATGTGCACACAAATACACTCACAGGCACAACAATCATGCACCTAAAAACAAACAAATAAACAAATATAAAATCTTCCAGGAACAGTGTGTAGCATTAGTCAAACACTGCTGTGAATGCATTTGTGAATCATTGAGATATTCACAGCTCTTTGTGGCAGGTGCTTTTATTGAATGGATTTTAAATGGCACCCCTGTGTTGCCCCTGTTTTATAGGTGAGAAGCAGAAGTTAAAAGAAGTTGAAAACACTATGCATGGTCACAAGCCAGTACATTACAGGATTTGAGGACAGCATCCTGACCACTGAGCCCAAGTGACTGGCCACAACATCTGGCTTCATTTTTTCATATCACCGTNCAAGTTTCACCCANTGCATGCATGTACTTAACAGTTATACTGAAGCATGCAAAGCCTTTATGCTCTGCTCCCCCTATTCTCACTATCCTATCAAACATGTCTTCATGTTTCTCCCCCGACACTTAATGGTAATTTGCATATTAATAGATTCATTGAAGCCTCTGGCATCATCTACAATTTCGTTCCATTGGTGTTTTGTGCCCTCACTATTTCCAGTTAGCACAAATAACACTAAAATGAACTAAAGGCCTCCAGCTTTGGCTTTAAAAACTACGCATTTTCCTTAAGATAAATTCCTGNGAGTGGGATTTGCCACATCTTTTATTGCTTTTCAGAATATTGTACTAATGTATATAGTACTACCAGAAGCTAATTNGTAGGCTAATTTCATTGATTACTCTTCGAAATTTGCCTAGTGGAGCCCTTTCAAACAGAAATGCAGAATAAATGGAGCACTGTTATGATTATGATTATGGTGGAATGTGAACNGCTGCCAGCATCATATTGTCACGGAGTGCTACCTTGCACTCCTTAGTCCACTTCCCACCTGCTTCCGAGTCTCATCTGAAATTGTGGGCTGATTTTTGTATGCGTTACAGGACATACCATGTAGATACAAACTGGGAAAGGTACATTCTTCAGATACTGACTAATAACACTAAAATTACCCTTTCTACTGCTTTTTCAATTTCTATATCCTTCTCACTTCAATTAACAAATTCTCATGGAAGTTTGACTCCTCCCGCCCAACACTTCCACATCACCGGCCTCCACTTCAACAGTCTTCCTTCCAAACATGATACCCCACACCCACTTGATTTTTTAATCGAAACTTTTTTCATACAATATCTATTTCAATCATGTTTTTCCCTCTGCCAACTCCTCCAAGATCCATCCCACCTCCCTACCCGCCCAACTTTGTGTTCTGTTTCTCTGTCTTTCAAATATATATATTTTTAAAACAAACTTTAAGCCATGAAAATAAAGAAACAAAAATCAAAACAAACAAGCAAAAGACAAAACAAAAAAGGCCAAGACAAAGCAAAATGAAACAAAAGTCCACAAAAATATCACTGATTTCATTTTGTGTTGACCAACTACTCCTAAGCATGAGGTCTGCCCTGCAGTGTGGTTGATACACCCAGTGAGACTCCGCTGGTGGAAACTGATTTTCCCTTTGCCAACAGGTATCAATTACAGATTGCTTCTTTGGTGGAAATGGGACCTTATGCCCATTTCCCACTTCTAGTGCTGGGACTCCATCTGACCTGAACCTGGTTCTGTGCGTGCTGTCACAGTCTCTGTGAGTCATATGTGTATCAGTTCTGTTGGTGTCTGGAAGACTCCATTTCCTGAGTCACCCACCACTGCTGGCTCTTACAATCCCTCCCCTCCCTGCCCTCCCTCNTTTTCTGCATAGATCCCTGAGCTTTGAGGGGAGGAGGAGTTTGGTAAAGATATCCCACTGAGGGCTGAGTTCTACGAAGTCTCTCACTCCCACTTTGAATGCCAACTTGCTGGTTCTGAGCCTTGCTATCACTGGCCAATATGCTAGTTTTGCTGCAGGACTCCTGTTGTGCCTTGGATATAAAATGTTCCCATGGGGGTCACATGTTTGAACTCTTGTTCCCCAGCTGGTGGTGTTTTTCTGAAGGTCACAGAACCTTTANGGGGTAGAGCCTCATTNGAGGAAGAAAGTCACTGTGGGTGGGCCTTGACGTTTTACCTCTGCTCTGTCTCACACTCCTGCCACAAGACACCTTCCAGTCTTAATGAATTGTATCACTTCCGACTGTAAGCCTGTCCTTTCTTATGATGTTTCTCATCAGGTGTTGGTCATAGCAACAAGGAAAGTAACGANACAACTCCCTTCCTACTCTGATGCCTCCTCCACACAGCTCCCGGAATAGACTTCCTGACACACAGCCTCACATCACGTCATTCATCAGCCTCTGAATGGACACCAGTTTTCAGTAGCCTACGGAATGGCACCCAGACACTGGTATGTGGCCCACTCNAAACTGTGAACTACTCCAGAGCTTGCTGCCCNTTGGCCCTTCCTACCCTGGTCCCCTGGATCCTTCAGCTCTCCTTGCAATGTCTTCTCAGGTCAAACCCAGTGTCTCTGCTGGATGAGATATTAACAGAAGAAGCTTGGGCACAAGCTTTATTCACTGGTACCCACTGCTTTGAATCACTGTTTTGGCTCAGAAAACAGTGGAACATCTCTTACACATCTTTAGAGCCNCCAGCTAGTATTATGACACAGCCTAGTAGCCACTTTCCTGCCTCAGATCTTGCCAACTCTCTCACACAACTGCTAGCATGAGCTGTCTGTGCTGTAGATTGGTCTCATCCCAGCCAGCTCCCGTGGTCTCTGTAGGGTGTCATCCCAGGTCCTGTAGGAGAGCCAGTCTCTCTCTCCCCATGAAGTTCATCACATCAGTGCTCTATCTCAGTGACCCTGAGCATCCAGCCCTCTGCCCTGGCTTTCTATACCTCCCTATAGACNCCTAAACACAAATGTTCTCAGACACCATTGTGCCACCCTCCATGTGCTGACATGTCTGGGGTGTCACTTGGTTGTTATATATTCTCTCAGGCAGCATCCTGAGACCTTCACAGANGGCATTAAGCATAAGTGATTGATTACATTTTGAGAGTATTGAGGCTTANGCTTACACTGTTACACTGATGTATCACTACTAGATACAGCCTACTCTAGGGCAGGGACCATGTTTGATCTGCTTGGCTTGCCAAATGCCTGGTTTTGTCTTTGGTGGTTACTTCCGGAAAGATGTAAACAAGAGCTTTTCCTCCCTCAGTGGGATGGGCCAAACCTTCAGTCCCACAGTCTCACAGGAGAGAGGAAATCTAGAATAGGACATTCTAACTGGAAATGCAAGCAGACTCATGTTCTTCCCACCTCTAGAGCCATTAAGGGAAAGGGCTAGAATGTACTCTGAGGACCTCTTGGATCTGGGTAGAAAATCAAGAAGAGGTTTGGAGCTTTTCTCCAGGTTACTGTGTTTCCAGATTTAGAAGAAAAGCTGAAGCAAGAGATGAGTATACAGGAAGCTACCAACACTTGTAGTTACTGGACCAGCAGGACAGCTCACNGTAAAGATGCTTAACCAGCAAGCCCAATGACCCACGTTCGATTCTCAGGACCCACACAGTGTGAGGTAAGAACCCACTTCCATAAATTTATCCTCTGGCCTCTACATGTATCCTGTGACACATGCACACACATACACATACATGCTCATGTAATAAATAGATGTAATTTTTTAATTGTTTTTTTAAGATTTATTTATTATGTATACAGTGTTCTGTCTGCATGTATGCCTGCAGGCCAGAAGAGGGCGCCAGATCTCATTACAGATGGTTATGAGCCACCATGTGGTTGCTGGGAATTGAACTCAGGACCTCTGGAAGAGCAGCCAGTGCTCCTAACTGCTGAGCCATCTCTCCAGCCCCCTAGATGTAATTTTTTTTTTAAAAAAAAAAAAACTTGCAGTTATGAATTGCTTGACTACTTTCAAAGGGCAAAACTCTCTGAAATATTTAATGAGTCCTTCACATAAAAATACAGAAGTAAAAGGGAAAGCAGGGCCCGGGCAGTGAGAGGCTGGGTTTGGGGAGTGTGGAGCACAGCTTCCTGAGGACGATAGAGTGTGCATATGGTCCTGAGAACGATAGAGTGTGCACATGGTCCTGAGGACGATAGAGTGTGCACATGGTCCTGAGGACGATAGAGTGTGCACATGGTCCTGAGGACGATAGAGTGTGCATATGGCAGGTGCGCCTTTCAGCAGAGGCACCTGGAGGCTGGTGCAGGGACTGTGGGGGATGCTGGAGTGACCGGCTGCTGCTGAGTGAGGAATCCTGTTGCAGCAACACAGATGGGAATAATCCAGAATGGGAAGACGCTACCTCTTGACTTCCAGTCCTTCCCCAGTGTCCCTGTAACACAAGGAGCAGTAGAGCAATGAGCCCCAGGCTCCATATCACAAAGCAGAACACAGAACGCTGTATNTGGCAAAGACAGGCAACAGATGTTAACCAGCATTCTTCATTCATTCAGGGAGCCTCAGTTTCATTCAGGCATGAAGNGGTTTATCATGGTCTGGAAATCCAGGCGCCCCCACCTGGACTTAGGGGTGAAGTCTNATTGGCATGCTTTTCTTTAGGTCCCCAGATTTATAAGAATTCACTATCGATACTGATACAACTTTTTAAATATCAGGAAAGGAGTGTGTATAACATCACTCTTGTTTTATAGTAGGAGTAACTGCTCTCCAGTTATGGAAAGCCGAATATATTCCTATTTCCTGCATATTAAAAGAGTCTTATGTCGCCAGTTGGTAAACTAAAATGAAACTACTTGAAGGGAAAGGCTATGCCTGCTTATGATTGGTTAGTCGCCTAGAAGTCAAACCTCTGGGCACGTCTGTAAGGAAGTTTCAATATTGGACTAATTGATGTAGGAAGACCACACTATGTGTGGGCAGCACCGCACCATAGGCCAGGGCCCCAGGCTGCAGGAGGAGAGTGAGCCGAGCACCAGAATTCATCATGCTCTGCACCCCAGACTTCAGATGCAATGTGCTCAGCTGCCTTGAGCTCCTAGCACCGTGACTTCTTCACCATGAGGGACTGTACCCTCCATCTGCGAACCCAAGGAGACCCCCTCTCCCCTAAATCTTTGCCTGGTATTTTATCACCGCAGTGAGCAAACATACTAACATACTGCTCTAGTCTGCCAATACCCGGAGGCTCGAGCTCCAATCTTGCAAAGCCTCCTCCAAACTCAAGAGCCACCAGCGCCATCCAGCACCACCACTCTCCTAGGAGGTCTGGGTCACACTGGAAGCCCTAATTCTGGGCTTCAGTGTTTTCTAGCCTCCCTCCATTTCCCTTGCTATTCCCCTAAGAATAGCAAGGCTTCCTCCTGCAACTTCCTTTATTGCCGCCTTCTGTTTTCCCAGTCTCCAAATCCCTGCAACTGCAATTTCCCTAGGAAATTATCTCTGTTAATAACCCTGGTATATGGGCTGGGGAGATGGCTCAGTGGGTAAGAGCACTTGCTCTGCAAGCATGCGGACCTGAGTTCAAATCCCNGGCACTCACATAGAAAACTAGGCCTGGCTATGCATGCTTGTAAACTTAGCATTAGGGGACAGCCATAGGAAGAGCCTGAGACCTGGCTGGCTAAGCAAAATAGTGAACTTCTGGTTCAATAAAAGACCCTGACTCAAGTCAATCAGGCCAATAGCTACAGAGGAAGACCCCTTCTGTCCTGCTCTAGGCCCAAATGCACATGCATGGTCATGTGTACTCAGACACTCATGTGCAAACACCATTCATCACGAATCTTAAAAAGTTTCATTAGTAAAAAACCCGGATTCCAGTATTGGGGTGAATGCTGAAAGATCAGAGAAGCAGAACAAACCACAGCTAACCTCACCTCAACAACTCCTCATCAGATCCTGTTTCCACGAATCTTTAGACTGAAAGCTTTTGAGTCCTCACCTGAGTGGATCTCAGCTAAACTGCTGCTAAAAGCCTAAAAGCTTAAAAGCCTCTAGTTCCTGGTCCTCGTGTTTTATATACCTTTCTGCTTCCTGCCATCACTTCCTGGGATTAAGACATGTGTCTTTCCCAAGCAAGACATGAGATCTCAAATGCTGGGATTAAAGGTGTGTGCCACCATGCCTGGCTCTGTTCCCCTTGTGGCCTTGAACTCCCAGAGATCNAGATGGATCTCTGCCTTCAGAGTGATAGGATTAAAGGTGTATGCCACCGCTGATAAGTTCATTGGGGTGTACAATATATCAACCACACACAGACATACACAAATACATGTAACTGGCACTTTGTCTAGTTTCCTGACTTGAACACAAACGACACTGTTGGGAGGTACTTAGGTTTGGCTACACTCTGAACATGTCTTTCAGTATACTGCAGACTTGATCTTTGGGCAATGATATTAAATAATGAGATTAAAGGGTGGTGTGTCTTTAAAAGGTGGGGCTGAGCAGACTAGGTCATGGGGCATCCCTCTCCANGGATTAATGTATTCTTGCAGGACCCGGTGATTTCCATGAGCAATTTATTATAAAAGAGCAAGACTGGCCCCTTTCTACTCTCTTGCTTCTGTCTCACCAAGGGACATCTCTATTTAAATGTGCCCCTTCCNTTTTAACTTCTCTGCCGTGCTGTGACCGAGCNNGAGGGACGGAGGGAGCTTTCCAGATGTGAGCACCATGCTATCTGTACACCGTCTGCCAGAATCCTGAGCCAACCAAACTTCTTTTTTCATACATTACACAGCCTCAGTTTTTATAGCAACACAAAATGGAAGCAGGGGGCTTCCTCTAAGGTCNGATGCCATTCCTATTTATGAGTCATCTCTTATCATAGTGTACTATAATAATAATGATTACTTATTGAGTATCACTGCATATCTCACACTCAGTGACTAGCTTGGAATGCATTCTAAAAGTCTTATTATGCAAACAGGCAATGGCCAGACCATGTGTGATAACGCTGAAGCCCTGCAGCATCAGCCCAGATGATGCAGAGATCACATTACAGTTTCTGCAGGAATCATCCCAAAATGCTCACGGATGAGCAGCTTCCTTATCTTTCACTATGGTTTCCTAATCAGAACCAATCGGTGAAATCCAAACATGTTCCCCAAAGAAACACGTAAGATGCCCTGCCTCCGGCCCTCCTTCAGCTCCTCAGGGCCAGCCGCGTACAAATAGCTAGCCTTAAAGGCTTCTCCCTTTTTCCGCTCCTGGTCATGCTGAGGCCAAATCGTTTTTCCACTATACAAGAGACAGATCCAGGATTGAAAGCGGGATCGATCCGGACCTGGCTCCAGCTGTCCTTCCATCAAGGCTGTCTCACTCGGTGTTTATTGTCGCAGGAGGAGTCTGTCTCCCTACTTAGACATTTTTGTCTTTCTCTGAGTTAGGAAGTATGGCTAACCAACTTAGTATTCTCGGCACTCACGCAAGCACAGCACACTGCAGATGCTCCGCATCGTTCAGGAGCAGCACTGAGGAACTGTTTGTTTCTGACCAACCTCTGCCAGGCATGTGGCTGAGAAACACCTGGAGAGAAAACATAAAATCCATTGCCTGACGGGTCTGGGGAACGACTAGGCTTTCTCATTTTCCTTCTAGGCTGTGGTGTCAGCTGAGGACACTGTCCTGGGAAGATGTGGAACAAGCGTGGCATGTGTGCATTATGGGGTTCCCCAGGAATCAGGGAAGCTGGGAATCGAAAAGAAGCAGGAGGCACGGCATTTGGGGGCTACACTAAAATGATCCAAGGCCCCAAATTCACCATCTCAGGCACTTAAAATTTTGCAGTAATTTGAAGTAAATGACTGCCTCATTCTCCTCCTCTCACACAAGTAGTTCCAGTGCCTTTGTAAAACAAAGAAACAAACAAAAAAACACACCAGTTTGAGAAGCTGAGGAAGGTGGAGCCCCAGAGCCCCACCCCTTAGAAATATGAAGGACACCCAGGAGTCAGAACGGCCACTAGATGGCACTAGTACGGAGCTGATTCAGAGGTCAGATCTCGACATTCATACTTTCAAAAAAGCCATCTCTTTTATCAACCTAGGCCCCCGATACTGAGGTACAGTGGAAGCTCGAGCTTGAATCCGGCTGCACTTATAATCCCATGGCAAGCCTTTTATGTGATTGCAGAGTTTATCATTAATAGCGCATTTGCTCTGCATCAGGGACCTGAATTAGCAGAGGTTTAATAACGGAAAGCAGNCTAATGTTTACACTAAGCTAAGCAAGGTCACCCAGCTATTCAGAGAAATGACCTGAGCAGTCTCCCAGCAGGATTAATGTAAATGAAGCCTTTCCTTGATTAGCTTTGTTCAGCTGCCCTGTGCTTTTGAAATGACAGGTTTCAGAGGATCACAGTTTAATTACATAATCATACAAAATAATATTTAATAAAGCACAGAAGAAACAAACACACTGGCAACATCCTCTGGCTATTACCAGACCGGAGGCAGCTTGATACTGCGGCTTAATTCTTCAATCTTGCAGAGGCCCAGTTAGAGAAGGATCCGGAGCACAATTCACAGGGTTAAACAGTATGTGATATCCAAGTACTACTCACAGTGCATAGGAAGTGTGCAATGAAANAAATAATAAATAAAAAAAATAACCTTCCCTGCTCCCCAGTCTGCAGTGCCCCTGTGCAGACTGCATTCCCAGGGTTTCATTCCTTTGAAACTATTTCCCATCCACCACTCCTTTGCACCTTGCAGGTCTTAGAACAGAGGAGAGATACTGTGTGGGATGGGGGGGGGGTGTTAAAATGTTTTTTAGAAAATCTGTTTAAAATGCAGATTAAGGATCAACACAGACCTCTACATCCTGAGTTGGCCTTGCCCATGTGACTCAATTTCAGGAGCCTCACATTCCTCAAGACTAACTCTGTGCTAGGATAGAGGGGGTCAGCATTATTCCTCCTGTGGCTTCATTACCTCCATCCCGGGGAAACTGGATCCTGGGTGAGGTCTGGTTTCAAGTGGGTAAAAACGGAAGGACAGGGTGTGGTTTTGAAGTACAGGAAACCCCTGTAGATATCCAGGAGGTCAGAATAGATCCTGAGTTCTTGCTTTAATTCATAGTCAGAAATCCAGGTGAGAGCCAGTTTCTCTGGAATGGAGTTTGGCATAAGGGAAAGCAGTTGACTTGGAATCTGCAAACACAGATGCTGCCTGGCATTGCTATTGTTGTATAATGATTTAGCTGGTCTTTGCTCCAGGTTTCTGGAAGGAAGCATCTAAAACCCTTGTAATTTCCCAAGTGCTAGGAGCCCCTGACCTCACCTGAGTTTATGATAATGAGTTGGTTCTGGATAGCCGCTAGTTCCCAGGTAGGCCTACCAAGAGACTGAGCCCAGCATGGATGGGGAGTCAGAGGTTACATTACATTAGGTCTGATAATGAAAGCTCAGTAAAAGGCCCNGANNCTGGAGCTCATTGAGCTTATTGNTTGGCAAATGCATCCATACAAAGAGGACTGAGCTTATTGGTTGGCAAATGCATCCATGCAAAGAGGACTGAGCTTATTGGCTGGTGAATGCATCCATGCAAAGAGGACTGATAGGTCATGAGAAAGCACCATTCTGGATGCTTCCAGACTCTGTACTATGTCTCTTACTTTGATTGGTCCTGATTGTATCCTTTAGAATAAAATCCTAAATTCAGAGCTTCCTTGAGTTCTGTGAGTTATTTTGGCAACTTAATCAAAATTGAGACAGATCATGAGAATCCACTTGACTCAGATTTGTGGTCACTTTGTCAAAGAATGATCCCATTTCCATCTACTGAGAGGAGAAACTTCATGGGGACANTATCTTCAAGTTGTGAGCTCTGTCCTAACCCCAGGTAGTTAATACCAGAATGGATTGCAATTTGAATAGCTATTTACAACTGTCTGGCCTCTGGCAAGCCACTCACCTACTAAGATTTATCCTTGCATCTATAAAAGGAAGCTGGCCATGATGATTGCTACAGCCACTAANGATGAGCTAGTCCCAGGGGAAGTGTTAGGAACACTATCTGGTACTATAGAGAATCCTTCCTATGCTTCCCCATCTGCCTGGGGACNTCAGGTGAGTCCAGTTTCAGTCTCTCTATCACTAACGTGTCCTTTTGTTCCTATGCTGAATAGGATTTTAATGAGGACTTGCTGAGGCCATCAATGTGAAAATGTTATGAGAAATCCATCAGAGCTGGAGAGATGGCTCAACAGTTAAGAGTACTTGTTGCTCTTCCAGAGGACCTGGGTTCAATTCCCAGCACTGACTGGGTGGCTCACAACCATCTACAACTCCAGTTCCAGGGGATCAAATGCCCTCCTCTNGCTTCCACAGACTAAGCATCCACGTAATACACAGGTATATATGCAGGCAAAATACCCACATGCATAAAACAAAAATAAGTCTTGTTTTGAAATGAAAAGAGAAAAGAAAATACATCATATTGTTCCAACAGTTTACCTTTTGTTCTAACTTTTAACACACAAGATAGCCAAATATGTTTTTACTAAGCATAGAGAAAATTTAGTATAGTCAGACCTGGGGCTGGAGAGATGACTCAATGGTTAAAAGCACTGGTTGTTCTTCCCCCAGAGGAATGAAGTTCAAATCCCAGCACTCATACCCATATGACAGCTTACAACCATATGTAATTCCTGTTCCAGGGTATCCCATGCCCTCTTCTGACCTCCTCAGGCATCAGGCATGAACATTTATACATATACGCATATGCACACAAAACACGTATGCACACAAATTTAAAAAAAAACACAAATATTTTAAGTAAAAATTTTCTTTAAAAAAGTCAGACTTAAAATGTCACAGAGTGATCAAGGAAATTTATCCCAGCCAAGACCAGGCAAGCCTGAGTCTGTGGGTAACTTCCAACTAGATACACCTTTGTTCCAGAAGCTNGGGAGAGAGTGGGCTAGAATGGCAACTTGTGGTGAAAGAGGTCTTTAGTGACCTTAGGTACTCAGGAAAGCAAAACTACCAATATCCCTGTCTCCTTGCCAAACAAAGTTTCATAAAGCACAACTCTGGGTGGGTTCTTACCAGACTCTCCCATTTTGCAGCAGTGAAAGAAGCCTGTTTCATTCAGAAGTCTATAACCTTTTGCCCTACACCATGTTTCACCTTCTGGGTATTGGTCATGTCCTAAAGGCTTGGTCTCCAACTTGGTGCTATTGGGAGGTAATGGGCCTTTAAGAGATGAGGCCTACTTGNGGTGGTGGTTCAAGCCTTAAATCCAGCACTATGGGGACAGAGACAAATGGTTCTATATGAGTCTGAGGCCAGCCNGACCTNCAATAGAATTCCAGGCCAGCTAAGACTACATAGTGAGATCCTGTCTGAAGAAAAATAAAACAAACACAACAAGGTGAAGCCTAGCATCTTTGGGTGAATGAGGGTGTGTCTTTAAAGGAGATTGTGGGACCCCAGTTTCTTCTCTCTCTCTTCTTTGCTGCNGACCATAAAGTAAGCAGTTTCGCTCCTGTGCACACACCTACTGGTATATGCTGTGGTGAACAGGCCTAAAGNCAATGGGTCAACTGCCTGGGGACTGGATCTCCTAAATCTAAAAACAAAAACAAACCTTTGGTCTTTATAAATCATGTCANGTGTTTGTTTTGGTAACGGAAGGGTTACAGATGTATATCCTATTATCTCTAACTCCATTGGGAAGAATGTCTCAACTCCTGAGACATACTTTATCCTGAGACCATTAGAGAATAGATGCAGATGCGCTGAGTGAAGGGTATCAGNGTTGGAGCTGGAGGAGANTGGGAGAGATGAGAACATTGCATCAACCTGCTGCTGTTGCCATGGTGATTGCATGAGATTCATGCTCACCTGTTTGAAATTTCCCGACACTTGGTATGAAAGCAGTTAATTTAATGGTTGATTCTTACGTCTTTGCAATTGCGGTGATTATCTGAGCAAGNACCTTGCTGGAAGTCAAAATGGGGTCTCTGAGGAGCTTAGGTCTAAGGCATATTCTCTACATATGCATATTCTCAGTCATGAATGCAAGTGAGAGGCTGGAACTAGACAGGATGGGAGGTCTTTGGAAAACACTGAAAGATAAGTNGGCATAACCAATATCCCAGACAAAGAGAAGAGGGCACAGGTCATTGGACCGAGTCTCTGCTTGGCCCTTAGCATGGGGACGTTCATTTGTGCATTTAACTGTTCCACAAACCTGTCTTGAGAACTTCATAGGTTCTTTTCCCTAAATGAGGCACTAGTTCCACAAAACCCAATGAAATAATATCTCCTCTCAAAATATTGTTTGGAAGACAACATAGGAAAAGTGAATGCGGATCTAGGAGGGGCAGGAGCCATCACCAGTGAAATGCTGCTGAGGAAACAGAAGGTAGAAGCAGGAGAATGTTAGTCCCAGGCCAGCCTGGGTGACATAAGGNAACTCTGTGTCTAAAGCCAAGAGTTGGGGATACAGCTCTGTGGTGGAATATTTCCTAGAATGTCCAAGGCCCTGGGCTCAATCCCCCGGCACGGGGGAAAAAGTGGAGGAGTATTCCCACACTTGGGGCCAGTACCATTGCTTTGTACTTTTCCTATCTGGTTATCCACTCCATTTTCATAACAACTGAGTAAGATAGTTACCATACCTCTGTTTTACAGAGATATGACTGGTGGAGAGAGGTTGTCAAATGGTAGGGCTGGGATTCAAACCCAGATCTGTTTCCAAATGGTCAGGTTCCCTTCATCATATCATTCTGCTTTCAACTTGTGGAAATGTCCCTGCCCAAGTTAATCCTGACCATCAAGAAAGCTCTGCCCGTATCCCTGATCGCCTTCAGCTTCAGCTTCCCAGGCACACCTGTACACACACACACACACACACACACACACACACACACACACACA
>LZPO01087143.1:433654-461816 GCA_001675575.1 Neotoma lepida
GTGTGCTCTTCAAATTAGAAACTCTGGAAAAGTGCTGAAGCCTCATTAGTGCCATTAGTGCTGCCCTCTATGTTGAAGCTGGGAGCTTAAAACCCTGCCCCTCGGACTGGCGAGCCTTCCAACAGGCAAATGGACCGAATACCCCTCCCATGCCATCGCCATCAGCCATCCTCTCTACCTGCATCTTCATTTGCATTGCTTTTGACAGTTCCTGTGAAACAAACAATTAGTCATCATCCACTGGGTGCCAAGCTCCACGTCAGGCATATTCTGTTCGTCCACCTCCAGTAAGGAAGGAGGTTCAGAAACCCGAGAAAACATCGTGTCAGCTTCTCAGTGACTCTAAAGCTTTAAGTCATCCCATTCCACCTNGTCCCCCTGCTCACCACGTGTCTTCTCTGCTCCATTTCACCTCCATCTCAAGACCCAGAACAGCTCTCATTCTACTAAAAACCTTTTCCCCTGCTCTTTAGAGACAGCTCCTTGCTTAGAATTTGTAGCACTTAGTGACATTTATGTACCATACATCGTGCCTTGAATTATTTAAACACCCGTGTATGTGCAGGGTTTCTTCAATAGATGAAAGTACCTTAGAGCCAGAGTCACNAGCTGCCACGGCTGTGACTCGGTTCACCACACAAAGCCAATGCTAATGATGACCTGTTAAGGGACACAGTTCTCCCAGGCATGTCTAACGGTGTCCTTGCTGCAGTCTGGCTCCTGCAACTGAACTAAATTCAGATAAACATCTCGCTGGCTCAAAAAACTGCAGAGAGATGCTTCACAGTAACTGGTGTCTCTTGCAGAGGATAAAAGGCTATACTCAGGTTTTAGAGGTCTCTTAAGGGGTTGCACCATCTCTGATGAGTATTATAAAAGGTGAAGAATACAAAGAGATCTGTGGGGGCAGGAATAATGGCTCAGTGCTTAACAGTGCTCACCATTCTTCCAGAGGACCCAGGCTCAGTTCCCAGCATCCATGTGGCAGCTCCAGCCATCTATAACTCCAGCCCCAGAGTCTCTGAACCATCTTCTGGCCTCTGCAGGTACTACTGCAAAACACCCATACACATAAAAATTTAAAAAATAACTAAGAGATCCTGGTTATAATCAAATGACAAATGCATTTACAGATTCGAGCAAGGGCAAGATGGCCATGACATTGGTCTCCTTCCCTCAAGAATGTGTCCCTGCTCAATGAGTGTCAATCTTACTGATGTACAAATACACATTTCTTATATATTGTATACACATAGGTACTATCTACTCTGTGTATAAGCTGTGGGCCTACAAAGTGCTTTTGCAAGCATCTGCTCAAAAAGAGGATGCATAACTNANNNGATGGTTAATCCTGTCAGCTTGACAAGATCTGAAATCATCTCAGAGATCAGCCTGCAGGCACACCTGTGAAGGATTATTTAGATAGGTTATCCTCTGGACATGCCTGCTGGGGATTGTCTTGAGCAGGTTCACTGAGATGGGAGTAGCCACACTGGGGTTCTACACTGCATAAAAACGGGGAAACTATGAGCAACAGCATTCATTACTCTCTACTTCCTGACAACTGCCGATGCCATGTGACCAGCTGCATCCTCAAGCTCTTGCTGCCACGACTTCCTGCCCTAAGNGACTGTACCCAGGAACGAGAATCAAAATAAAGCTCTTCACCTCTAAGTTGCTTTTGTAAGGTATTTTGTCTCCNTTACACAACATAAGACAACTTAATTAGAGAGGAGANGTAACNNCAGAAATGAGAAAAGAACCATGGTTCTGCTNCCCAGGGATGCAGAGTGAGGGCAGGGGCTAGTGAGGAAGGGAAATTCTTGTGATTATGTTAGGAAGTTTTCACAGACATGGTAGAGTCAGACTCACAGCTTTAAGTAAAAGCAGGGCATAGTTAGGGAACACGTAATNGGAAGAAAATTCAGGCAGTGGTGGACATCCACATTCTCAGGAAAGGCAGATAAACATTCACAGTGAGCAGGGATATGCTATCACCCCAGGCTCAGCTACCTGCATCAGGACCCATCCTGACATCTGCCTNGCACAATACTTACAAAACACAAAGCCAACCAAGCCAGGCAAGTCTGGTGATGCTGATGACTCTGATAGGTAGGAACTGAGTCAGGTGTAATGAGCGGGGTGCTAGGATTTTGGAGGAGACAAGAGAAGTTTAAGATAGGATCTTTGTGCTCAAAAAGCTAAATGTCTATTCTGGAAGCCTGACTAATGCATACAGAAATTTGAATATAATTGCAACAGCAGTATAGTCAGTGCTAAATTACATTCTTCTGACTGNGTAACACAAGAATACTTAAGAACGCTAAAAACTAGTATGGCTGCAGGTGTTTCGTAGTGGTATCATTACAGAAAATGCCATGAGATGGTACATGAAAGTGCCAATCCACTCCTAAAAGCACCCTGGATTAAATCCACTGGGCTACCGCAAAAGGAAGAGAAAGAAAAGGGAGAATGGACATTAAAGTAGAAGGGGAAGCGAGCTAAGAAGAAGAGGCTCAGCACCAGGAGGGAGACAAGAATGGTTAACTGGGACATGTGGTGGTTTGAATGAGCAATGTCNCCCAGAGGCTCACGTGTTGGAACATTTGGCTCCAAGTTTGTGGCACTGTTTGCGGAAGTTTAGGAGGCNGAGCCTTGCTGGAGGAAGTGCGTCNCTGGGAGTGAGCTTTTACAGTTGAAAAGCTTTGCCCCACTTCCAGTTNCCTCTCTACTTTGTGCTTGCTTTTAAAGGTGTGATCTCTCAGCTTTGTTTTCTTGCCACTGTGCCTGCTGCTTACTGCCATGCTCCCCCACACCATGATGGTCTCTTATGCCTCTGGAACGGTAAGCCAAAACAGACTCTTCTTTAAGTTTTCTTCCTTGTGGAGTTTTATCACAGCAACAGAAAAGTAACTAATGCAGAGTGAAAATGACCAAAATANACNATCCACGTGTCTGAAAAATGTCAGAATGAAACCCATCACTGCATATTATCTATACTGATGAGGAGGTGCAAATCCACTTTCAACTTGGGCTGGCTTGTCTGGGTTTCTCCTTTCATGATACATGGAAAAATCTCTCATGTTCCAGATGGTTTGGGTTCTAACTTGAGACCTCTAAGCAGACCAGGTTCTAGGCCAGACAGGAGGCCTCAATGTTGGCTGGTTTTATGCCAACTCGACACAAGGTAGAGTCATTTGAGAAGAGGGAACCTCAATTGACAAGACACTCCCACCACATTGGCCTGTGGGCAAGCCTGTGGGGTGTTCTTGTTTTTTATTGGTGATTGATGTGGCAGGGTCCAACTTACTGTGGGCGGGCAATGTCACCCCTAGGCTGATGGTTCTGGTATCTATAAGAAAGCAGACTGAGTAAGCCACAAGAAGCAAGCCAGCAGCACTCCTCCATGGCCTCTACATCAGTTCCTGCTTCCAGGTTCCTTCCTTGAGTTCCTGTCCTGACTTCTCTGGATGATGGACTAAAAGATGCCAAATTAGGCAGGTGTGGTAGCACACATCTGTTGTGTGATATTTTGATTGTGTCCTGACAAATAAAGCTTGCTTGGAGTCAGANGGTGGAGCTANCCACTAGCTAACCATAGAGNTTTGGAGGACTATAGACAGAGAGGAGACANGAAGTAGTAAGGCNGGGTTGAGAGAAGATCTTGGCCCTTTTGGATGANGGAATGGTAGAGGTAGGAAGCAACTGTGGCTGCTCTCCTGCTTCTCTGATCTTTCAGGTTTTTACCTCAATATCTGACTCCTGNTTTTTTATTAATTAGATTAATGATTCACACATCTTTAATCCCAGTACTTGGGAGGCAGAGGCAGGCCAATCTCTGTGAGTTTGAGGCCAGCCTGGTCCCTTCCTNAGATGGCTTTTGGTCATGGTGTGATCACAGCAGTAGGAGCCCCACCTAAGACAGACTCTGACCTGGCGGCTGGGTTGCAGGAGGAACTAGTGATACCTCACTATCGACAGATTCCGTTTGTGCTGAGACCTACTATATGAAAGACGCCCTGTCAATTTGCAGGATGTTAAAAGCAATAGACACAGTCACACTGTGAGGGGAGTGGAGANCCACAGAGCTGAGTCAGACAGGGCATTATTCATGAGGCAGCTTCTAATTTTTTCCTGATTGGAAAACCCACAAGAGCNATTCCACCACAGAAGCAGATGTCACTTGCCGCCATCTAAAAGTCTGTCTGAGGTCATACAAGCATCTTATTTTAACGGTTCCAAAAATGTTACAGTGACACCAAATTTGTCTCTTGAACTTGCTAAGAACTCCCTCCCTCCCACACAGCCCTCTTCAACATTGCTGATGCATGGAATTTGACAGCCCAGGTCTCCTAGCTGAATTGCCACTGAGGTAAAGGCTGCATGGGGGCTTCTCTGTCCTAGGGATCTCCCAGGAGTGACTGTCATCACCACAAGGAGTGACTTCAGTTCATGAACAGCCAAATCCAGCTCTTACAGCAACTGGCCATTTCCATGTCTTAGCACTCCCCAGCTTCATCATCCCAAGCCCATTGGTTCCAGAAGGCTCAAGGCAGTGAAGGAAAAATCAGTATTTTGTGACTTTTGCCTTCTGAGTTCTAACCAGACCAGACCTTGCTTAGCTTCTGAGGTTGGATGAGATCAGTGCATTCAGGGCTGCTGAAGATCTACTTGCAGTCTTCTGAACTCACCTACTGACCCACACGTTTCAGGGGCACACATATTTGAAATTTGTATCCTTTGAGATCTTCATAAAATCGTGTAACTGCTCCAGCCTCCGGGCTTAAAAAGAAGAGACCTTCATTCTTTTCCTGCTATACAGGAAAACTGTATAGGTTCAACCACAAATCGTACACAGTCCACAGATTTATGAAAAATAAAGTGAACGTCGCTTAAAGGGAAAAAAACAAGGAAGGGCAAATCAAGGCTGAAGTTACTTTGAGTTGTAAATTCGAGCTCTGTTCTGATTCCTCTGGTTTCCCAGAGGAACTGTGTCCGGCCATGCGGCTAAGGAGTGCATCAGAGAGCAAAAGGTGAAGGCATCGATTCTTCAGTCACTTTACCACGGTTAACTACTAGGCGGTGAGACTCGAGTGTTACAGTCCCTGCAGGGCNTAGTGAACACGTGAGTGTGCTAGTGTGGAAAACAGCGGGTCATAGGAGTCCAGGCGAGCTTTTCAATTTGGTGGGCTTTGGTCATTCACATCACGACCAGATGCTGGATACGTATGACAAATTCTTTATAAGTTTATGTAATTCTTTTGTCAGAACAATAAATGCAAAGATATTTTCACCCACGGACAGCAAAGAATGTTCCAGAACACACTGTTGGAGGGATTAGCAGCAAGGCTAGGGCCACTCAATTCTAATGTACGCCCTGACTCTGCAGTTCCATGTATGTCCACGAGGTGGTGGTCAAAATCCCTTGGCACCTTGCCATGCCGGCTCTNCAGGCAGAAGGCAAAGTTGAAGTCCTTACTTCCTCCCAGGACGCTCACTCAAAAACCTACCTCCTCAGATCTAGCNGATANATTGAGAGAAAAAGCAAGCGACAATTTCTGTATATATCGTGCCTTGTAAAATTCACAATACCGTGTTATAAATTACCCTGTTTATCCTCAAAGCCCTGTAATGTGCTTACAAAGTGATCAGTAATCAGGACNGGCTACTGTACACCTATAACCTCAGCACTAGGAGGCAGAGGCGGAGGAACTCACGCAGCTGGAAGCAGCTTGGGCTACAACCTGAATTTTGTTTTAAAAAAGGGGGGGAGGGGGAGGGCGTGACCAAAATTCAAAATTTGTCATTGAGGAAACTGAGGAAGTTAAAGACCAGTCCTGACATCTCCCGTCACCACCTACATCCCCGCCCTTCACCCTCACCCCCCACCTCCCACCCACCCACCCCACCCCCGCCCAGGACAAATATGCCCAGAAATCTGAACTGGAACTAGTTTTTTCTAACTCCAGATCTGAAACTACCACACATAACTGCTTCCCAGGGCACACCTGGAACATTCCAGAATGTTGCCTGAGGATGACGTTCCCTTGCCCCCAGGTGTTTGTATTAAATCCACCTCCCACCACTCTTATTCCCAAGCCAGCCTTCAGGAATAACAGTGCATGGTCCTCCCTGTCTTCCCAGAAGCCAGGTACAGCTGAAGTAGCAGGCCCCCCTTTTTTGGTAATAATATGAAGCCTTAATCCTTAGTCTCCACTGTTTCTCCAAGCAGTAATGAACATATGGTGAATAATACTGTTTAATGTTACAAATCATGTTAGAATCATCAACAGGGCAGGATGGCTGTGGGGATGAACTGTGTGGAGGACCCCTGTCCCAGGTATAGGGAAGCTGACCTCCAGCCCTGCTTTGTTCACACATCTTTTTAAAAAATATATATGTAGATTAGTAGTGGTGCATGCTTTTAATCCCAGGCAGAGGCAGGTGCATCTCTGTGAGTTTGAGGCCAGTCTGGTCTACTAGAGTGACCAGGACAGCCAGGACTACACANAGAAACCCTGTCTCTAAACAGATAGATATAGAGATGTAAATTTGTTGATTTTATTTTATGNGTGTGGGTGTTTTGCCTGCATGTATGTTTGTGCACCAAGTGCCTGCCTAGTGCCCATGCTGGTCTGAGCCGGGCATCTGATTCTCTGGAACTGGAGTTACAGATGGTTGTGAGTTGCTGTGTAGGTGCTGGAAACCCAAACTGGGGTCCTCTGGAAGAGCAGCCAAAGCTCTTAACCACTGAGCCATCTCTCCACTCTCCAGGGGCATCTTTTTACATCAGCACATTGGCCCACAATCCTAAAAGGTAGCACCCATCAGAGATNCTACGGGCCCAGAAGCAGCTGGATGCGCTTGTACCCAAACCTGGGGGGTGGCTAACAGTCTCATCATTTTTTCAAGTGAGTCTAACAGAATTCAAGGAGATTATGTCATTGGACCAAGGCCTTAGAGCTGGTGAGTGAAAAAGCCCCTACACAGAATGCCAGGAAGGTAGCCAGCCTCCGATGCTGCCTTCCAAAGGCTGGCCATGGGAGCTCTCCCTTCTCACTTGTGTTAGGCAAAGTNCAATCATTAAGGGGCCTCAGAAATTTAATTTAGTAAGACAATCCCAAGATAACCATCAGAAGCAAAAGGTAAAAGAAGNAGACAAGGCTGGGGACTTGGCTCAGTTGGTAAAGTGCCTCCTACATGGGCATGAGGACCTGAGCTGAGTCCCTAGCACTTACTTGAAAAGCTGGGCATAGTGGGTAACATGCTCTTGTCATCTCAATGCCGGGGAGTCAGACACAGGTGAACCCCTGGAGCTTGCTAGCCAGCCAGACTGAAAGAGCCCTTGGCCTCCTTGTGAATGTACACACACACACACACACACACACACACACACACACACACACCAACAACAACACCAACAACAACGACAACAAAAACCCTGAAATTAAAAGTGAAAAACCCACTGAAATGTTCTCTGCTTGGAGAGTTGACCCAAGCTCCTCAGGAGTCAGGCTTCTATAGATGACAGACATTCATTCACTCCTTGTCACTGTTTCCCAAGAGAAAAAGAGACACAAAACCAATGCAGTTTTTAGGTATAATANGGAGATTTTATTTAAACTTTGAAAGGCTGTGAAAATGCAGAACAAAGACAGTCTTCTTGATCCTGAAGAGCTGATGATCAGAAACCCAACCCCCTCCCAGAACCGGTGGTCTCCCTCCTCCTTCCCCATAATTAAATCATCTTCCTCCTCTGCTGTTGTCAGAGCGGCAGCCTGGGTCACGTGACTGTCACTTTACAATCTGCTTATGGCCCTGCTTGTGATTCTCACTCCAAGGCATGGTGACAGCTCATTTAGAATCAATCAAACATTTATTAGTAGAGAGGGAGGGGGCACAGTCTCCAGTGCAGTTCTCTAGTTCAGAGCCACAGGCAAGGGCAGCGGTGGAGACACCTAGCTGTGGGGGTGGGGAGGCGGGTGGGGGGAGGGGAAATCTCTGCCTTGTCAAAGCCCTGTGGACCAGGGTCAAGGCCTGCCTGAATCTGCTCCCTCCAGGCTGTGGATTTCAGGCCAGTCTGATATCCTTGATTCCTGGGGNGCTTCTAGACAAAGAGAGTGAAAGATTTCATCTCAGGAAGGACAAGAGCAGATGAGCCGTAAAGACAGATCTTGGCTGCTGTAGGGAGACCTTTAGATGGGGTGGCTTAAATGACATCGGGGAGGAGAGGGAGAGGGGCGTAGGAAGCTCAATGTCAACACGTGGCAGGTCCAGGGTCTGGTGAGGTCACTCTCCTTAGCCACAGAGGGCGATCTTCTCTCTGTACCTTAAACAGGCAGAGAGGGGAGGCACACCCATGATCTCACCAGCTAACCAGCACCTAAGGACCCTCACCCCCTAGTGCNNNCACCTTGAGAATGAGAGTTTCAACACAGGGACTTGAANNGGACACAAACNCACAGACCCGGGGATTAGAGTGAAATACATTTGAAAATCGTGGTTGAAGTCTGACTGCTGAAGAAATTTAACCTAAGTTATTTAACCTAAGTTACTTCCAAGCAGAAGTGCTTTAAAGTCCGGAAAATAGGAGCTATCTGTGTAAAATATAGAGTGGCAGAGAGCTGTAGGGAGATTCTCACAGGAGTGAACTTCCTTTTGGGACTTTTTTCTAAAAAAATTAGACGTGGAACTAGGAAATGTTTCACCATATCNTCTAGCCCCTCCCCCTTGGTATGTGGTGTGGTGTGTGTACCTGCACATGAGTGTGTGTGTATATGTGTGGACATGTGAGTGTAAAAGCTAGAGGCTGANGATGGATGTTTTCCTCAATTGTTCTCTGTTGTATGTTTTGAGACAAGATCCCTCACTGAACCTCGANCTCACCTGTTCAGCTAGGTTGGCTGNCCTAGCTTTGGAGAGCCACCCGAATCACAAATGCACACCACTGCTCCTGGCTTTCCCGTGGATGCTGGGGATGAGAAGTGAGATCTTCAAGTTTGCAGAGTAGACACATGACTGGCTAAATATCCTCTCACCTCTCTGTCTTTATGTCATGTGTGACCTCATCTTCATGGTACAGGAGGTCTTGTGACAAGTCCACCAGCACCCTGATGATGCTGGAAATGCACCAAGCCCCATGACATAGTTGAGGAAGTAAATTAATGAGCAGTAAATGGTTCAAGGCATGCAATAATATCATGAGAACACTTGGGTAAAACTAATGCTCAATTTCTCCCCTCCATGTCCTAGTTTCTTCCACTGCANTGTGGTAAATATTGTTCCTGGCAAAGGCTTCTGGAAAAGGAAAAAAAAAAAGCTGGGGTGTCCAGATGGATCTGACATTGATGACACCGGCCAGAAGTGAAAAGGCTCCCATCCACACGGAGCCAATGCAGTCTCATCCAATGTGTTTCCATCTGAAGTGATGAAGTCCGCTAGTCTTGGGCCAGCATTCCAGACCACCTGAAGTGCTGAATTGGGCCAGGCCAGATACTTTAGTGCTGCTTATCGGACAAAGAGCAGCACTATGACCACCTCACCGTCCTTGCTTCCCCAACAACTCTTCTTATTGCTGCCTCTTTCTTTATAATAATAAACATCAGTATTATTTGGTGCTAAAGAATTTGCTCCCTGTTTGTTAATATAAAGATTGTCTTGATGAGCGAGATAGCTCAGTAGGTAGAGTCGCTGCCTAATGTGAGCAAAGCCATGAGTCCCAGTCCCAAAACTGCATACACTAGGCATGTGGCACACGCTTTTAATCCCAGCACTTGGAAGCCAGAGACAGGAGGATCAGAAGTCCAAGGCTATGCTGGAGCGACGGCTCCAGGGTTAAGAATATTGGCTGTTTTTCCAAAGGACCTGGGTTCAATTCCCAGCACCCACATGGTGGTTCACAACCCTCTGTTATTCTAATACAGGGATCTGATGTCCTCTTCTGACGTCTGTAGGCATCAGCTAAGCACATGGTGCACAGACATAAAACATCCAAACACATAAGATAGAAAGAAATTAAAATTTGAAAAAGGAATTTCAGACTGGAGGGATGGCTCTGTGGCTAAGAGCCCTTGCTGTTCTTCCAGAAGCCCCAGGTTCAGTTTCTTTCACCCACNTGGTGGACAACCATTGGTAATACCAATTCCAGAGGATCCATGTCTTCTTCTGATTTCTGTGGGCACAAGACACACATGTGATGCACATACATGCATGCAAGCAAAACAACCATACACGTTAAAAAAAACCAAATCTTTAAAATTTTAAATAAAAAGAAGTCCAAGGCCACTTTAAGCTCTATAACAGACTTGAGGTTAGCCTGAGCTACATGAGACCCTGACTAAATGTATCCCTGTTACTCCAGGTCCCTGAAGACTACTACTGTAGATCCACAGCCAGGATTCCATATGACTACTCCATTTAAACTTCACTGAAGTGAGAGCCTTGATCTCTGGTCTCTCTCTCTGTCTCAAAAATAAAAAAACTTACACAATTCATCTTGTCCTACCCCAGCCTTACCCAGTATGACTCCAATCACCCTCCTGCAAGACCTTTACCACAGACTTGGTGTTGCAGAGCTCTTCANCTGCATGTACCCGGGCTTCTNTTCAGAATACTGTCAGTAAAGCCTGCCTCACAATCCACTCTAGAGTGTATACCTGCGTGTTTACTGAGTTGTAGTCATGTGATATTTTTTCCATTTAAATTTGTCACTTCTGCGCAGAGCCTCCTGTGGCCTCCCTGCTTCCACAGGATGAAGTTCAAGTGCCCTGCCTGTCATTGGAGACCCTATAAAACCTGTCCCAACTTACCCATCCAGGTGCATCTGCTTCACATAGCCGCCCTGCTTTTACCACTCCCCAGCCCCTGCCCTTTTCTCCTTCCTGGTTTCTCCTGCCCTTCCCCTCACTCCATCAGTACTTAACAAACCTGAGGGTGTTCTTCCCAGGACCCCTGTCNTGGACACCATCCTGAAACCACTGNATCCTGAGCACCTGCTTTTGGCTCAGGACTCCTCTAGCAAACCTGCCCAGACTATCTTAACTCCTCATAGCAATCCTATGTTACAGTCAAAATACATCCCGTCCCACAGCACATAGCACACAGCACGCAGCTGGTGAGAGATGGAGCTCACACAGCAGGTGTGTTGCCTTCCTAGCTTCTCTCCATCACATCAGGTGGTCTCAGGAGAGNCCAGCATTGGCTCTCGCTCCAATCACATTCACTGCAGACATCTGTGTGTACAGAGCAGGCACTAGATGTGATGCTGGCAGTGTGGAAGACAGACAAGTAACCTGGGCTTCAGTAAGAACACCGAGAATAGGCATGGGCTGCCTTCTTGACAGCGCATTTTGTGTCCTTTCTTTCCTTGTGTCGCTTGTCTACTTATCAAACTGGATATGTCCAGATTGGGGCCTTTGAATTCTGGGTAAGCAGAAGTGTTGATTTGCAATAAGCAAATTCAGATCCGGCACGTGTCAGTTACCACTGAGCTCTGGGTAGGAAGTGTCCCTGCTCTCATCCATTTTTAATGTCACAGCCAATCTAGCAGAAAAGATCCCCTCCAGATAAAGTCATCAGAACAAGGGCTTTGTCATTTCAGCACTATTCAGCTAAGAAGAAACACGCGGAGTCACTCTTGCTTGTCCCTGGTCCTAGACTTCCTAGGGAGATGGGACTTGGAGCAAGGACAGTTTTCCCTCACAACTTTCCTTTCAACCCCAGGGTTACCCTGCAAAGTCAAATGTACAAAGCCTTTGACACTTTTCTTGGGGCCTGACCCCAAATNATGCTGAAGTTGTCATCTTTAGTCCAGTTCTACTGGTGACCAGTTAGTTACATGGCCTGAGCCACTGGCTTAACTAACTCTGCACGCTCCCATCACTTCGGTAAAGGGGGGTGATTGCACCAAATCACAGCTTGATTTCTGAGGACTGAGATACTGATGAAGTCGCTTTGTTAAGTTCCTAGTCTGTTAAGCATAAAATGCCATGTTATCAGGCAGACTCACAAATTGTCCCAGCTTCCTTGAGGAAACAAAATGCAAGTCNTCAGGCTTTNGAAAGAGAGAAAATATCCATCTTTTGTGATGNTATACTTTCTTCGTGTATACAACATAATAAGATTGTTCGCTGAGGCAGACAGGAAAATCCAGCTGTCATAGCCAAGGCTTAAAAAACTTACAAAATCAGGGGAAATACTCCATTTTTAACCAACTTTTTTTCTTTTTTGACACACAAGCCACNAAATACATATATACAGCTACTTTATTCAGACTTCTGTCATGGAATTACTAGAGAAATTCTAATCCCCAGGTCTCAGCATGGTGTATTTCTGAATTCTAGGGTTATCAATTATTTTTTTCCTTTGTTCCCTACCACATCAAACCTGTTTCACCCACTGTGTGCTATGNCAATCACCGAAATGATGGATTTCACAGGAAAGAACACTCACAAAGCAACCAAATGTGAAGAAATGGGAGACTCAACACATAAGCTTCTGCCTCTCCAAGGATGGGAGTTAGGATAGTTATAGGATAAAGAAACAGCATAGTCTGAGACATGAGGAGAGATGGGTGGAGATAGGGGACCGTGATTGGCAGTTCTGCACATGGTAGTGGACCTTCATGGCTCTTTATAGTACATATATCCAGAAGAAAAAAAAATGGTAGAGAAGAGTTCTCTAAGGTCAAAGGTCACCCATCAGAAACTTACACAGAACCAAAAATGTCATCATCGGCATGATCCCAGGGTAGAGTTTGGGTTCTCTGAGGTCAAAGATACTTACACAGAATCAAGAGAAATGTTGGTGCTCTCAGGCAGTTTGAGTTACCTCCAAGCTCCTGAAAAACAGCTTATGTTAACATCCCAGGGTGACCCTCTGGTCAGTAGTGTTGGTATAGCGTGGATGACAAGTGCTCCACTCAAGTCTGAGGCCTCTGCAGTTGTCCTGAAACCCAAGCAACTAAAAACAAGGGAAGCTGGAGGCTTTGTTCAGGTTGTCCCTAGCTTGATTTCTCTTATGCTGTGTCTGAACTGTTAGATGATAACCAATGTTTTTATGGGCAGAAAAAAAAGTCAATAAGACAGATTTCAGCTGGGCAGTGGTGGTGCACGCCTTTAATCCCAACACTCAGGAGGCAGAGGCAGGTGGATCTCTATGAGTTCAAGGCCAGCCTGGACTACAGAGGGAATTCCAGGACAGCCAAGGCTACACAGAGAAACCCTGTCTTGAAAAACAAAACAAACAAACAAAAAAGNCAAATTTCACTCTGAAATAAATAAGTAAAACAGGACAAATAAGCACCTGGTTATAAGTGGAGAAGTAAATGGTTTGGGCAAAGTTCAAGTAGTGGGGAAAACAAAAGCTTGGTTTGAAGGGAGAAGGAGTGCCTAGGAGGTGAGGCTTGGGTCCAGGAGTACAGAGAATGCTTCACATTATAGAAACTCNAGTTTGTGCACGTATGTGTATACTCAGGAGAGAACGGAAATAAGCCAAAAAATGCTAAAGCAGTAAGGGGCTGGAGAGAGGGCCTGATGGCTAAGAGGGTGTGCAGAACCTCAGTTTGGCTCTTAGCCCCTATGTTGGGCAGCCACAACTGTGTGTAACTCCAGCTCTAGGGGGATCCTACACCTCTGGCCCCCATGAGCATTGGCACGCACATNTACAAACACACACACACACACAAAAAAAAATCCACTTATTGAATGAAGCTAAGAACCCAGTTAAAAGTGGGGCATTAGCTTTGAAAAAAGAAAAAGGGGAGCCTCTCCTGACACATTGGCAGAGGAGGGTGAGGCCAGCCAGGCAGGTTAGAGGTCAAGGGGAGAAGTGGGGAAAGGGATGCTCTGCCNTGGTGCTGATGTAAGGTCATCCATCTCAGGAACCAGGATGTCAAGCAGCCCATAAATAGAGCCATCCCTATGAGCCTTCCAGGGGCACAGAGCCTGATGAGAGAGGACAAATAAAAATCAATAGGGACGCGTAGGTGCCATCAAAAATAAGCTAGTTACGGCTTCTAAAGTTTATTAACACATATTGATCTCTGGGTGCCTTCCCAGAGAAAGTGCTTTTTGTATTTAAAGAAGATATGGCCTAAGTTTGTCAGGAAATGAGGATGAACCACAGCAAAACTATTGAACATTCCCTGTACCAAAGACCGGGGCTCCTCTGGGGGGGTGGCAGGTGGGCTGTTTACAGCAGAGGGTGCTTCTCACTACCACCCCTNGGGCCACTGCTAGCCATGTAGGAGCCTTCTGCTGAGACAGTGTCTTGCTTCACATCACGTCAGTGTGGGTGGAAGAATTTAGAGACAGTACAAGTGACCCAGGGGCCATCTATCAAAGGAGATAGAATTTATTTGCTGTAAAACTGTTAGAGAAAACTCCAGACTTCACTGCTTGGTACAAGCTGTGTAGGTAACATGATGTACCAAGCTAATTACTTGGAAAGGTCTCAGGCTGAAGNGATGTTGCAGATTATTACAGGACACCAGCTGTTCTTCCTGAGGGCCCAGGTTCAATTCCCAGCATCCACACAGCTGCTCACAACCTTCTGTAACTCCAGTTCCAAGAGACCTGACACCCAGTTCTGGCATCTGAGAGTGAGAGCACCAGGCATGGACGTGGTGCCCAGACACACACAAAGTCCAAACACGCATACACACAAAATAATAAAATTATATGTGTGTGTGTATATATATACACACATATAATTTTATGTAATATTACATTATATATTTATATATAATTACATACACACATATATACATATATATGTGAAGAAGGTTTTCTAAGGAAATGGAAAAGTCAAGGATCCTGTTTTTCCAGGGTCTGGGCAGCGCAGCCACCCTGAGGCTCCACTCCACTTTCCAAACACACTTGTCTTCTTTTACTTCCTTTCCTTATCTTCCTTGCAGCCTTTTTCTCCTTCCTGCCGTCTTTCCCATCTATCTCCCCTCGGCGTCCTTTAAAAATGCCTTTCTCTCTTCTTTCCCAATCTTACCTCTGTTTTCATTCTTTTACCATAGCAATGGAATAAAAATTTCCTTTGCAGTAGGAGCCAGTGGTTGAATGAAAATTCTACCCCCTCAAGAAACAGTAAGATTTGGTAATCTCTAATTGTTTCCAGCCCATCTGTTTATGCTCAGTTCTTATCATAAGGTCAATATCAAAGCAACTTTGGGTGAAGACCAATTAAAGCTCCCCCCTCCCGTCTCTCTCTCTCTCTCTCTGTGTGTGTGTGTGTGTGTGTGTGTGTGTGTGTGCATGTTCTCTCTGGTTTTAAAGTCCACTGCTCACTTAACCCACAGACAATGCTGTAACAGCCAGATACTGTCATTGCAACAGAAGGCCATCCAACTCCACAGAAAAAAAATGTAAGAAAAAAAATCATCCATTCTCCAATAGGCAGAGCCACAAGCTTTGAATGCTGTCAGGCATCCCTTGGCCTCCAGACACAGAACCAACCTGTTAGATTTNGAGCTTCCCACAGTTCCATAAAGATCCCCATGCTTTTTCTCCTCCCCATCCAATAACATGCTCGGAAATGTCTGTTGATTTAGGCTCAGGGTACTCACTATATCTGTAGGGTATTATTTTATGTAAATGCCAATTGGGGAATGTGTGATTAGCAACCTGCAAAATGACTTAACTCGACTCCGATACTCTGTAGGGAAAAGTGCTTGGCCAGCCAGTTCTTCCATCATAGCCAACCAGGTAAAGGGGCAAACCAGCAGAACCATCCAGGAGGTGCTCTCACTGTCTGCAGAATGAAGAGTCAGTAGAGTGGGGTAGGTCCTACCCAGAGTCCTGGGGGGTTTCTCTATTACTTTTTAAAAGAATCCATTAGTCAGGTAATAACATTATCCCATTTTACAGAGGGGAAGACTGAGGTTGAGTGGCATGTCAGAATTACACATAATGAATGGTATATTCAGATTCCAGTATAAGCAGTCTGCCCCTCCTGCCCCATCTGACAAGAATATAGAGCATCTACTTTGGATCTTCCCACCCCACCTTTTCATCAGCCTGTAGGTAAAACTATGTCCTTCCTGAAACTCTNCTGCCCACCAAGAGGGATTCTAGGCTCCTCCATCCCCCAGAGCACCCAAACTAGCATTGTAGGATGCCAGCACGAGTTCCCCACTAGACTGCAAGCTCCTCAAAGTTACTGCGACCTTCATGATTCTAGCTCAAGGTCCTTTCTCAGTAGTTATTCACAGGCTGAGCAATGCTCTGTCAAATACAGTTACCACAAAGAACAAAGGTGTGTTCTGTGTAACACTGGCTTACATAGTCACAATCAGTACCCCAAACCTTTTTTTTAATATGATTTATTTAACTTTATCTTATGTGCATTGGTGTGGGGGCCCCAGGAGCTGAAAGTACAGACAGCTGTAAGCTGCCTTGTGGGTGCTGGGAATTGAACTCCGGTCCCCTGGAAGAACAACCAGTGCTCTCAACCGCTGAGCCATCTCTCCAGCCCCCAAATCTTTTTCTTAGTCATTCCAGCTCTCATTTGGTCTCTGTCAGCTCAGGCTACTATAGCACAGTACTAGAGACTGGGAACCTTGTCAGCAAGAAAATGTGCTACGCCTGGTTCTGTGGCTGAAGCCTGAGATCAGTCTGAAAAGATGGTCAGGCTCAGGCCTCTGCAGGTCACAGCCTCTGTTGGATGTCCTCTGCTGTCCCCTGCATGGACCCCATGGTAGGAAGAGTCTGCCTAAGCACGCTGTGGGATCCTTCTTATACAGACACTGAGATCACCTCTCCAACATCCCATTTCCTAACATCATCATCTTGAAGGTTAGGATTTTTTTTTTCACGCATCCCAGGCCACTTATGGCCTTGAACTTCTGATGTTCCTGCCTTTACCTCTCTGGTGCTGGGATTGCAGATATGAACCTCCACACCTGCTTTTTTGCAGTGTTGAGGACTGAACCTGAGGGCTTGTGCATGCTAGGCAAGTGCTTTATCAACTGAGATATATCTCCAGCTTGAAAANTTTCCACATGTATTTGGGGTGCCACAAACGCCCAGCCAATATACTCCTCTCAAGCTCGATCATGTTTACCCTTCTAAATTTCACTCATTAAGTTCATTTAAAAAAAAATGTGAGTTTAATTCCTTTCCCTTAGAGACAGTGTGGTCTTTTCTTTGTTATTCATGTTTGTTTGTTAGAGACCAGAAATTCTAAGAAAGGAATGAATCATAAATTTGGCAGAGGCCCTTATTCCTAATATATGTTTGACAAATGAGTAAATTGAATTATCTTTTGACCTCACACTACACACAATTCTGCTGTTGGTTTAAGAGATGAGCATTCATTCATTCATTCATTAAGTTGCTATTGCATACAAAGTCATTTGTTACCAACTGGGAACATGAAAAGGAAACATACTAACTTAACCTTCATAACTTAACCTTCGGAAAGCAAACCTCTAGGACTAGGGATTTTAGCTCAGTGGCAGAGTGCTCCCGTGCCCTGCTTGATGTCCTAGGTTCAGTCCTCAGTATCCCTCATGTACACAAAAGCTTGTGTCTGTAACACAAAGAAAGACATACTTAACTGAGACGAAAAAGCGTCCTTTGACCATTCCCATCTGGTCAGATAGGAAAGATTTCACAGAGAGAAGGACATTGTACAAGGCCATAAGGATCGGGAATCTTTAGAAACTTGGCAAAGCAGGGAACAGAAGGACATTCCAGATGGAGCAAAGAATCGAAGCAAAAGCAGAAAGTAGGAAAGCCTGGGGCGTGTACTTGGAACAGAGCAAAGTTCATTTTGCTGGGACACAAAGTCAGAGGTGAAGAAGGTGGAGAGGAGAGAGAAATGTCTGTGCCATCTGGAAGATGAAGCAATCCCAAAGTAGCCCAGAACAGAGACGTCAAGCTCCTGGAAGAATTCCCCTAATTTGCATACTCATCAATTGTATTCTCAGCCAACCAAAGATGACTTCCAGGTCTTTGGCCCTGTGGCATGCAAGAGCTGCTGTGTATTTTCTAACTGGGGGTTACCTCCTAACGGATTTCTTTTTTAAACGGATGGTTGTGTTTATCATTTTTTTTTACATCTAGCAAACATTTCACTACTGGAAATGTCACCCATATTATATTGAGAGATGTCTTATGCATTTTTGCAGCCTGATGTATGCAAGGATTTCCTAATTAATGCCTCNTTAGGAGTTCTCACAGCATCTTGAGAGAAGACTGCTCCCCATACTCTCCTACCCACCACTAAGTCTTTCTCAGCACTCACTCTCATGACAAAGTAGGAACAAACCCCAGGTAAGTTAGTATCACACTGCAGAACAAAAGATTTTAGGAACTCAGCCTCCCGTGTTGCAATTGGAGACAATATTCCAGATACGGAAAAAGAAAGGAAGTATCTGAATAGGCAAGCANTGTTACCCCACTGAAAGCACCATTCCTGTGCTTGTGCTGTGCTTGTCACTAGACTACAGAAACAGCCTGTGTGGGCTTGGGTGAGTTTTCTTGCCTCTCTAAGCCTCAGGGTTTTTTTTTCTGTAAATAGTCATGATGGTGGTGCGTGTGTNTGGGACAGAGGAGGTTGCTATCACTCACCTTTCAAGAATATTATAAGGTTCTATAAGACTTAAGTATAAGTGGTTTATGTGGTTTTAATGAATGATAACTTACAAAATTTTCAATGTATGTATCTTAGAATATATCTTGCTATATGTATATATATACATACACATGTGGACATCTATGCACAGCCATATAGAGTAAAAGTGTGTGTAGTGTTGTTTTGTTCTTTAAGAATGTCCTTATGAGCAATTCCTAAGGAGACCAATGCCATAGGACAAATGAGGCATTCACCAAAGGCCACTCAGCAAATTGATGGCTTGAGTTAGAAGGAGCCATCCCTTTCCCTTATCCCTGACTCTTTTCAACACAGCACAGTATCCAAGTTCTCTTTAAAACCATGTGTGTAGAACTGTAAACGAAAATCAGGGAAAAAGTGGGTCGGATTCTATGACAGAGAAGGTAGGAAAGGAAGCAGTTAACTCTCCTTTGGGAATCTTTTGTCAACTGAGTCTGTCTAGGGCTTCTACCCCTTCTCTATGTAGCCTACTTCATCAGCTACCAGACATATTTCTCTCCTCTTTTCTGGGCATCTTTGATTATTTAGTAAGTTCCTTCAAAGATGAGATTCCTCACTCACTCTAAGTAAAGTGGTTGAGGCTTCCTCAAGGCCAAGGTGCACATCTTTTAATCCTTTGTCTCCCCTTCACCCAGGACCTTGTGGGCAGCTGTGACATAGTTACAGTACACACTGACAGGCTTCTGGGAGCCAGGTTTGAGGATCAAGGCACACTTATCCAGTCACACTGGGATTGGCTGGGGTCAGAGACGGCAATGGGGAAGAGGGATGGAGGACAGGAGGTGGGATGGGACACTTAGTGGATCAGGAGTTAAGTAGGTCATACCATACGTGGTCTAAGAGGGCAGTAAGGGGCCTCTAAGGAGCTCAAAGTGTGCCTACAGGGTCCTTGTCCTTAGGCTCCTCCAGCTGGCTTCCTTCCTCCTGTCTTCACGTGCTAAGATTTGGGGCAAGAAGAGTAGAAACAGGAAGGCATGGCTTGGATGTCTCAGAGCACAGAGGCAAATAAATGCACAGGGAGAAAAAAAAAAGACAAAAATGGAAAACCAAGTCAGAAATCTTTGAAGATTGGGCTGCGTTGTCCCCATTGGTAAGAGTGGTCCACTCAAGCAAGCGCCTGTCCAGTGGTGAAAACATGATCTTTCCTGACACACTGTGGCTCAAGAAGCTGGAACCAGCCTGGCTGAAATGAAAATGTGCTAGAGAGAGGCCCTCTAATTATCCGACTAGTGACACAGTGGGCCCAAAGAAATGAGTTCCCCGGGAATCTAGCACTGGGTGAAGGGAAGGGCACCGAGGGCCAGAGGGGAGCTTGCCTCCCGGAGAGAGATTTCACACAGTTGTAACAACTAATCAGCCCACTTCACAGGATGAGGCTGAAGTCAGGTGGATGATGACCACACCTTGCTGGGACTGCTTAGATGTACATATCCTTGACCTCTATTTCAACTTTGACCTCACTTCAGAACTTAGNNGGTCACTGGGTCTCTTTGACTCTCTCCCCAACGTGGTCACATTAAATAAATTACCTTTCTCTACTTTCCACTTTTAATTAGGCTTGTTAAAATTGCCTTATTGACATTAGGTGGCTGTACCTGACTTGGGATACAGGTTGTGATGAGGATGAATTAGAAATTTTACATCCAGAGTCTAACAAAATACTAGCCGTAGAAAATCAGGTTACAGACTTCAGAGATTTGTGCGTGAACTTTTGAACTTGGCCTTTATACTTTTTTCTTAGCTAGACTTTTAATAAAGAAGAAAGGTCAGAGAAGGTGACAGGGACCTTTCCACTCATCTTTACCCCTGATAATGCCACTTGAGCCATTTCTTAAGCAGCGTTGAGGGAAGGATGGGGCCATGAAATTGCTCTTGTGTCTTGTCAGGCTNGTCCCCAGCAAGGACACAGGCAGAGCAGAAGCACTAGGACTTCTCCAAACCCCCACCTTCCTGGTGAGAANGAGGCTCAAATTAAAGTGTTACCTTGTCTGCAAAAAAAAAGTGTCAACAACTGCTGTGCCCTCTCCCAGCAATCCCGGGGAGCTTATATATTTTCGTTTTAAGGTGCTAAATATTGCCAGAGAGAAGCCATTGCGTGGGCATTCAGGTCAAATGCTACTATGTCTTTTTAACTCTTTAAAATTCTAGCCTAACAGAAGAGGTAGCTCAGTTGGCAGAGTGCGTGACTAACATGTGCAAAGACCCAGATTCGATCTATAAAACCAGGTGCTCCAGAGAGGTGGGAGGTCAGAGGCTCAGGGACTTTCTCAGCTGCATAGCCAATTTGTGGCCAGCCTGGCTATATGAGTCTGTGAATGAATGAATGAATGAATGAATGAATGAATGAATTCTAGCCCAATTCAGATGGTGCTAAACTGAGGCCCTAAAACTGACATAAACCTTTCCCAGAAACTTAGAGTAATGGGGGTGGTGGGGCCCACCTACTTAACAGATTCCAAAAAGTTTTTACCTATCAGTCACAGAGGGTTAGTTCCTTCTAACACAGAGGTAGGCAAGGAATGGCTGGCTATTCAGGGGGCTAAAGCTAGCCCAAGATTAGCCTCTGGACCTGCAAGATTCCAACTTCTCCATCTCACTGCAGTTTTAATCAATCAGTCTTTGTAGACACAGCTTCTTGCCAGCAATACTAGTTCACAACAGAGACAGAAAGAAAATGCCATCTATCTGTGTCCTCTCTCTCTCTTTTTCTCTCTCCCTTCCTCTCTCTCTCTCTATGATGTAATCACCAATGTATTTTTTTAATTTAATTTTTTTCATTGCTGTTTTCCCATGGATGTTGTGTCCCCTAGAACTGGAAATGTGAGCTGCCATGTGCTGGGAATTGAACCTGGGTCGCTCTGGAAGAGCANCCAGAGCTCTTAACCTTTGAGCCATCTTTCCAGCCCCAATAATNACCAATATATTTTAAACTTGTCTTGATTAATGACTTTCTTTNCTCTGTAAAACTATAAACCTGGGCCATGGTCACACAAAATGGCTTCAGAATAAGTTATCTCTTATTCTTTTCAGGTGAGAACTGTGGGTATTTTTTGAATTGACACTGTGAAAGATCCTTGCTAGTTTGACTTGGAGGCTCTGGCCTGGNATCTCAGCCATTCAGGAGACTGAAGGAGGAGAGTCACACATTAAAGTCCTGCCTGAGCTACAGTGAGCTAAAGGTTAATCTGAGTAATTTAATGCATCTTTTCTTCAAAAAGAAAAAAAAATTTTTTTCAAGAAAGAGAAAAGGAGGTCTCAGGGACAGCATGCTTGCCTACCTTGCATGANTCCCTAGGTTCAATTTCCAGCACCAAAAACAAAACAAAAATAAACAAACAAAACCAACAACAAAAAAGACACTTTACTGTGCAATTTTCATGGAACTTCAAAAATGCTGCTGAAGGTTTCTCCTTCTCCCATTTTTAGTCTCTCCTCACATTTGGGCTGCAAGCCTCNTTAGTCAAGGATGACTTTCCTTGCTTGGTCACTCCTAAGAGAATTTTTTTCAGATTTTTAAAGAAGAAATGAATCCNNTCTGCTTCCTTACAGAGCGGGTCTCAGTGGGTTGTTTTCCTTAACCTTGGCANTAAANGCCAACTTTTCAATAAGTCCCTGTCTCCCNCAAATTAGTAATGATCGACTCCACCAGGGAAAGATAAACAAAATCAGCCCTTCTCTTGTACCCAAGCACCAACTGTTAGGCACCCGAAGACCTGTATCAGTTGGCTTCCTCGTCTCTGTGCACACAATATCTGAGAGAACCACAGGAAAGGGGGATTCGCTTAGTTTCTGTTTCAGAGATGTGTTAGCTCNTCATGGTGGGGAGGGGAGGGTGGCGTGGAAGCAGGACAGGAAGCAGCAGAAGGAGAATACCAAAGGACCACCCCCAATTATTCCATTATGTCATGAATCCATCAAGGATCAGTCNACTCATTAGGTCACAGCCCTGTGACATCATCTCTGGAAACTGTCAAANAAACACCCAGAGGAGAGTTTTACTAATCTCCTTGGTATCTCACAATAAGCCCCAACCCCCAAGAAGGCACAGGAAGGTCANTTGTTAGCATTTAGGTATCTCAGGTGCTCATGTGTAACATGAATTGCTAAANAGTCTTATTAATAAAAAACCTGGAGCCAGATGTTGGGGTGAAAGCTGAAAGATCAGAGGAATAGAACAAGGCAGCCACAAGTTCTTACTACTAGGAAATCCTCAGCCCAAGAGAGCTACTTCCTGTATATTCACACCTTATATACCTTTCTATGCCCTGCCATCTTACTTCCTCTCTCCGCCCACCTATATCACTTCCTCTTTCCACTCAGCTCTATGACTTCTTGTCTGTCTGTACAGACCTCCAGACCTCTATGGTTAACTAGTGCTGGGATTAAAGCCGTGTGCCACCATGCCTGGCGCTGTTCCCATTGGCCTTGAACTAATAGAGATCTGGATGAATCCTGCCTCCTGAATGCTAGAATTAAAGGCGTGTGCTACCACTGCCTGACCTCTATGTTTAATATAGTGGCTGGATTTCTCCTCCGATCCCCAGGCAAGCTTTATTTGTTAGAGCACAAATAAAATATCACCACACTCATGTTAGAAACAAACAATGAATTATCTGTGTCCACAAAAGAACACACAAACAAAGTGAAAGTAGTTCAGCTAGGTAGTTCTTTTTGCAAAGTAGGTGCCAAGATTCAAACTAGCTAGCAAGCACACCAGGGCCAAAATCTCCTGCCTTTTATCTCTGCNGTAGGTGGTGACTGCATCTCATCCCATTGGTGGGAGCTTAACTTCACAAACTACTGTGATTGGCTGGTCATGCAAAGTGGGAAGTTCAGAGAATACAAATTNTTGACAAGCTAACTACTTCAGGCTGAGGTGAGCTGTTAGTAAGAAGGTAAGAACACTTGGTTAGCCACTTCATACGTGGTTAGGAATCGAACTCAGTAAACGTCATGGTGCAAACAGCACACGGAAGATATAAATAACCATTTTATAGTATCAATAATAGATACTTGGCAGTAAACTTAAGAACTATGTAACGTGAATAAAATTTTAAAATGCTAAAACTAAATGGAATGGAAACTTCACTGAATGGAAAAGATACCACGAAGACAGTGAATTATTACAAAATCTGTCTCCCCAGCACATTTATCCATTTAAGACCTTCCCGATGAAACACCAACATTGACTTTTTAATTCATCAAGATGATTATAGAGTATCAATAGTCTAGAAATATTTCAAAAGAAATATAATAAGAGCTGTTGAGATGCCTCAGCACATAAACACACAGACAAGCTGGCCATCTGAGTTTAGTCCCCCTGAATCCACCCACAGTGGAAGGAGAGAACCATCTCACAAAAGTTGTCCTCTGACCTGCATACTTGCACCATGGAATGCATGTCTCTGCATGCATGCACACATGAAAACACACACACACACACACACACACACACACACACACACACACACACGACAAATTGTAAAGAAATAAATAGAAGGAGAGTACTAGCTTTATGAGATACTAAGTGTATGTTTGTATATGAAACATGGGACTCAAACTTACCATTAAAAACCCGGAAGAGTTCTTCTAAAATCCCATTTAGGGCCAGGCATGGTGGCACATATTTGTAACCCCAGCATTTGGGAACTGGAGATAAGAGAATCAGAAGTTCAAGACTACTTCAGGTTTTGTTTTGTGTTTGGTTTGTGTGTTTGTTTTGTTTTTGAAATAGAGACTCACTATGTAGACTCAGGTAGCCTGGAATTCAAGGAGATCCACCTGCCTTTGCCTCCCCAAGTACTGGGATTAAAGTGCATAGGGTACCACCATGCCCAGTCTGTATACTTTTTTTGTTTGGTTCGGTTTGGTTTTTTGAGACAATTTCTCAGGAGTCTGGAACTTGCCAAGTCAGCTAGACTGGCTGAGCAGAAAGCCCTGGGGATCCTCTTGTCTGCCTCCCCAGCAATAGGCTTTCACAATATCTGATGTTTGGGGAGGGGAGGCAGATGCCAGGGCACAAATGTGGAGGTCAGAGGACAACCTGCAGGAGTTGGTTCTCTCCTTCCACCATGTGGGTACCAGGATTGAACTCATGCTGTCAGGCTTGGTGGCAGGTGCCTTTACCTGCTGAGCTCTATTACTGGCCTTTTAGAACAGTTTTAGAGGAAGATTCTTGGTATGACAGTGAGAGAACATGGATCTTCCTCCTGTTTCCTTTCCAAGTCTTGGAAAACAATATTTTACAGGCAGGAGAACCAATTCCTATTTGTGTGGTTCGAGGTTATTTAACCTCTGTAAGGTTTTATCACCTGGTTAGTGGATGAGAATTATAAATAACCCTTACTCTATTTATTTAGTTCATGGGGTTGCAACAATTACTTCATAAGAAGTGTATCTGACATTTTTATACAGTTAAATCCTATACAAAACTGTGCAAATATTTAGTATTGCGATGTAGTTTGGGGATTGGATTCTGAAATTCAGACTGACTCTCTTTCTCTGTCCTTTTCTCCCTCTCTTCTCCTTCTTTAACTCTCTCTCTCTCTCTCTCTCTCTCTCTCTCTCAGAAGAGGGGCTTATGAGACAGGCTCCCGTGTAGCCCAGGCTAACCTTGAACTTGCTACACAACCCAGGATGACCTTGAACTTCTGATCTACCTGCCTCTACTTCCCAAGTGCTAGAATCACAGGCATGCACTGCACCCCCCCCAGCCAGTTTCTCTATGAGAATTGGTTCCCTTTCTCAGAGGAAACTTCCTGGGGAAATGACCTTGAATTGCATCATGAGAAGAAGACATAGGATGTGTTTGTCAGAAAGTAAGACATTGTCCCAGGCATAAATGACAGTTTGGACAAAGGCCTGAAGAGAGGAAAAGGTGAGCCCATCTCAAGAGAGTGGAGAACTGCTGACTTCACAGGCTGTCAAAGCGAAGAGCTGACAAGTCAGGTGAGGAGAGACTTCAAAACCATAAGCAAAACCTGCCCCATGGACCATCGGGACATCATCTGTCATATCTCACCCAACACCCCAAATGGCTGTAGAAAGAAACTAGGCCATTACCTTTAGGACAGTTTTTAAAACTCTTGTGTTTATCTTTATAAATCCATAAAAAATGCATCTTACTTTATCACATGCAAAGTAATGATTTCTCCCTCAAATGAAAGAAGAAAGTCTTCGGTAAACCGAATTCCATCAGGACATTTCATATTTTTTCTGTGGTTCCCATAACACACAGGCTTAATTAGACAGTCCAAGATAAAANGCACAGCAAGCTTAGCACCTCGGTAGAAAATGACTTCTGCCATTTGACAGACNATAAAGGCCACTGCACAGAAGACTCTTGCACTCTACAGAGNGTCTCTTACGACTTCAGGAGCAAGACTCTGGGGGATGGGGACCACAAGAGGACATTCCCTGCATAGAAATTCCATTCCAGTGCTGGTCAGTCCCAGTCTTCTCTGCATCTTCCTCCTGCACAAGCCCCACCAAGTGCCTTCAGCCTGACTCCTGGCTTAGGGGCATTCATGACTACTTGAGTTTTTCCAAAACAAATTCTTTTGCCACTCTTGTGTTTCTGATCCATGATTGGGTGTGGGGGGGGAGCTATGGGAGGGAGGGGTGCAGTGCACGAGAGAGTGGGTTCATAATAGGTAGATTGCCAGAAGGCAGGGGTCAAGACCAAAGAGCAGACTCCATAATTTGTGGCCTTTAGATCACCCAGGCGCAGAGGTTCCAATGCTGGTGGTGTCAGCTCTCACCTATTGTGCTGTGCCTCTTGAGGCACATGATAGGCTATTGAAGGTAGGGTGTGTTCTACTGAGCCAACACAAAGTCCTCCCCTTCTCTACAGACCTAGGAACTAGCTCTCTGTGCACTGCCCTAGGTTAGAGCCTGCATGTATACTTCAGAAACTTAGTGACCAAACTTGGCATGGTGGTGTGCTCTGGTAATTCCAGCTCCCGTGAAGCAGTGCAGGAAGTTCATAGGTTCTGNACCAGCCTGATTTACATAACCATATCTGTCTCAAAACGACAAGGGGGTGGTGGGATTAAGGAAATTTGGGGCAACTTGAAGAAGCACCTTGAAGAGCTCTGTCCTTTAATGTTCAAAATGNGAATCAGAGGGGAGTCTCCCTTGAGCCCATGCCATCTTTGGAACTTGTTTTACTACCTGCTAAGGGGCTACTAGAGTATGAAAAGATCACAGGGCAAGGATGGGTTGATGGTCTTTTGCCTGAGAATGATGGGGACTGGGGAGGGGAAGCCAGGCAGATGAAGCAGACACAGACCAGCCTGATGCAATTAATGATTCNAAGTAGAGTGATGGGAACCTGGGGGCCTCTTACACAATCCTTTCTGTAGTTTGTTTACATTTGAAAATGTCCAAGATTTCAAATAAACTCNNGCCCTTCTAGAGTTTATGTTCTCCATAAAAAGAGGCCGGGCTAGGGTGTAGCTCAGTGGCAGAGCAGTGTGGTGGCACCATGCTGAGACAGTGGGCTTTGAGCTGGCCTAGCTGTGGAAGGCTCTGTGGCCACACTCTGCCTTCCCCTCTGAGCTAACTCTCGATGGTCTGGGGTCAGCTCTTTACATTTTTGTCACTTCTATGATTTCAGAAAAAGAAAGCTAGGCTCTCATCTGCCCTATAGCAGCGACAGGACCAATTCTGAGCAGGTGACAGTGCTGTGCACCTCCAAACTAACAGCTGAGAACCTGAATGGAACAGAAAACCAAAAGCAGCAGCAGAAATTCCCAGGCTCTACCTTAGACATAATGACTAGGGATCAGNAGGAGAGAGTTACAAACCTGCCCTAGGGCCAGGTCACAAAACCCTGGGTGAGAATTCCTGTCAGGCTTAGACTCAGCAAGCTACCATCTGACCCAGAAGAATGTTTTGTGTCTTTAATTCAACTCAATTTAATTTTTATTTGTTTATTTGTTTTAAGATAGAGTCTCAGTGTATATCCCTAGCTAGCCTAGAACTAGCTTTGTAGACTAGGCTGGCCTCAAACTCAAGAGATCTGCCTGCCTCTGCCTCTGGGATTCTGGGATTAAAGATGTGCACCACCACACCTGGCTAGAAGAACATTTTAGCTCTAAAATTTGATGTAGCCGATTTTGGTGTTTTGAATAGGAATGGNCCCCACAGACTCTTGTGTGTGAATACTTGGCCCATAGGGAGTGGCACTATTACGAGGTGTGGCCTTGTTGGAGGAAGTATGTCACTGTGGAGGCAGNCTCTGAGGTCTTGTAAGCTAAAGTCTAGCCAGTATGACATAGTTTTTCCTTCTGCTGCCTGTGGCTCAAGATGTGGGACCCTTAGCTCCCTCTCTAGTACCATGTCTGCCTGCACACCACCATGTCCTTCCATGAGGATAATGGACTAAGCCTCTGAAACTATAAGGCAGCCCCAATGAACTGTTTGTGTCTCTTCACAGCAATAAAACCCTAAGACACTGATGTTCCTTCCCAAACCCCACCCCCACTGCCTTACTGGTTCCTACTGGTGTCTGGTGATCCTGTGTATTAGTTACTTT
>LZPO01087143.1:484888-497786 GCA_001675575.1 Neotoma lepida
TATCCATTATTGGAATGGAGGGGTTTTAACATTTTCTAAGCTAGAGATATTTTACCCTCCTAAGAGACGGTTTTCTAACTTCTAAAACAGAGTATTAGAATGTCCACGCATGAAGCCTGGGTTGGATTCTCAGGACAGAATGTGGGGAAGGAGAAGAGGGGGGTGGGTCAGGGGAAGGAAGGGTTGGGCCTTATATCCCCAAACCCCAAGAAGAACCAAGGTTTTTGACAACATTTCTAAGTAATATAAGAGTTATGTAATCTCTCCTGGACTTTGCTTTCCTCATCTGTGAAATGGGACTTTCCTGACTTTCAGTAGAACTGCAAAGGGCTAAGCTGGTCCTAGGGGCCTAAGGGANCCAGAAAGGAGGGATGGGAAAAGGCAGCCCGGCATTCCCCCAGAGGGGCGAGTTAATTGCTCAGCTGAGTGATGCTTAGGCTCTGGCCCCAGCTCCCAATCTAAGTGGTGGAACCAAAGGTGAGTGACAGCGCCCTTAGCCGGTTCTCCAGGGACATAAATGGGCTGGAACTAGAGCGAACTGGTCTAGGGTTTTCGACAGCACAAGGTAAAGGGAAGAGCTCTGAGCCCTTGAGATCTGAGCAGCAGCCCCTCCCCCCACCCTTTCCTTCTCTGGTCCTTTCTCACAGGAGGTTCAGCAGCAAGGGTGACTCCAGACTTTCCTCTGTGGGCCCACCAGTCTCTTACCCTCTGCCCACCTCCTGTGCAGTGTTCTTGGGACAGGAAGGGGAGACTTATTCAATGCAATCTCCTTGGGAAGAGGGACAGACACAGTGGTACTCTGCCCCAATCCATCATCTGTGTTCTGGAGCTGATACTTAAGTAGAGCATGAGTTGTTCATAACTAAGCAGTTCCCAGTCAAGGTGTGGGCCTGCCCATCACTGAGTTTCTGTCTCTCCAGTCAGGTGGTCTGACAAACTGTAAATTCCTTTCCAGGAGAAAAGTTTTCTCTCTGGCTGTCTTAGGCATTAGGCTTTTTCTTCTCCCAACGTGAGATTCCTGGGGGGAATTCCAGCTTATTCGGATTCATTGTTTTAATAGCCTGACTGCAGTTTGCAGGATTCATATGTCTATCATTTCCTTATCCCTCCCTGCAAGGCTGGTTACACCTAGCTCAGGCTGGCTGGGAAACTCACTAAATAGCCCAGGGTGGATATGAACTCTTGGCTATCCTCCTGCCTCAGCCTCCCGAGCGCTAGGCTATAGGTCTGCATCACCATGATGCCTCTTAAATCATCACCATTTCCTTGAACCCCAGATTCCCACTTCTCTGGGAGAGTGGCTGGCTCAGCCCTGTGCAGACTTAACAGCAGGTGGCTGTAAATAGCAAAGACAAGGAACAAACACAAAGGCCATTATGTGGCGGCAAAGGGTCCAAACAGGAAGGCCAGAAAAACTGTTTTAATGACCCACTATTGCACAAACCCACTATTTACATGGTGACCCTGGTGACTTCATACCAACCTAACCAGACCTGGAAGGGACAGGAGAAGAGAAATGAGAGGCTGGGGAAACCAGGAGGGAGAGGAAGGAACGCAGAGACTGGGAGAAGCGAGAATGTGAACAAAATCTGGTGTGGTGGTGCGCTCAGAGGCAGGTGAGTTTTGTGAGCTTTGTGAGTTCGAGGCCAGCCTAGTCTACATAGATAGACTTCCAGGCCAACAAAGAGCTACATAGTGAGACCCTGTCTCTCCCCACCCACCCCGCAAAAATGTAAATGTGTGTGTGTGTGTGTGTGTGTGTGTGTGAGAGAGAGAGAGAGAGAGAGAGAGAGAGAGAGGGAGAGAGAGAGAGAGCATAGAGCATTGTGAGGGAGAAAAATATACAAAAGAGTAGAGAGATCTAGGAGAGAAAAGACAGAATTGAGAAGGCCGCATCCAACCGGCTCTTGGCCGAAGTGCTGCAGCTTCTCTCCTGTACCGCATCAATTGGCACCGAGCGCCCCCCTCGATCACCCCGGGCCGCGGCCCTCCCTCCCGGGTGGGAGGTAAAGCAGCCCCAGCAGCTAACCCCAAACGCAGAGAGGGAGGGCGGGAGCGAAGGGAAGGGAGGGCGAGGGGAGGGATGGAGGGAGGGGCTGCGGTAGGAGGCAGCCGTGTGGTTCCAGCTCAATTTTTTTTCTCTTTCTCCAGTCGGTTTTCTTTCCAAACAGGGAAAAGTGTTCCACGAAGCAGTAGCGCCTTGCCGCCTCGCCTTCTCCTCCCTGACCCTGGGCCCGGCCCCCGTCCCGGCGCGAGCTGGTGGAGCCGGGGCTAGAAGCCCTCGGTGCCCCGGGAGCGCAGCGCGCAAGGGACCCGGGCGCGGGGCCGGCGCCCGCACATGGCTGCAGCCCCCCGCGCGCACCCCGAGGCGCCGCGCCCTGCTAGCAGAAGGTCCGTCGGCAGCACTCGGTCGCCCTGCAGCCAGGCAGCGCTGAGCCGGGAAGTGCCCGTGTCCGGGGATCGGGATGTCCCTCTTCTTCCTCTGGCTAGGTGAGTGCCTTGGGGAGGGCGGGAGTTTGGATGGCCCTGGGCAAACGCCACCCTGCGTTTGGGTGGAGACCCGCCTTCAGCACCGTGGTCCCTGCAGTCCCGGAGTGCCGCAACCNCTCGGTCCCTGCCTCCGCGCCACCGAGGGGCGCATCTGGCAGCAGAGGACCGCCCAGTCGGCCATCGAAATGTCTCACACATCTGGGCCCTCCAGCCAGCTACGGGGTGGGGGCGTTTCCTGGTGGAGTTTGGCGGAGAACCGTTTGGTGTGGAGGGTACTTTTCAGCGCGTGGTTTGGTTTCAGGAGTACCAGGGGAAAGTGGAGAGCTGGGGAGGAAAGGTTCATCCAGGGTTTTCTGTGCCAGGTTTTGAGGGTGGGGGGAGCTTTTTGTTTCAAACAGGCGCCTCTGAGCGCTCAGATTAGAAACAGATGTGTTGAAGGGGAAGAGGGAAGGAGAGGGAGGAGAGAAGGAAGGAGAAAAGGATAGAGAGGGAAACAGGGCAGGGTGCAAGGAGCACCAAGAAGCCAGGTGACCCCAGGAGATGCAGGCTGAATGCGACCCCGGGAAGGAGAGAAAGGAAAAGCCAGAGAAGCAAAGAAAACGGAGGACAGGAATGTGAAGACGAGCCTGAGCAAAGGAAGCCTGGAGTCCTTGAAGCCGATGCAGCAAAGGAGGCAATAGAGGGAAAGAACCCGGCTCCGGGGCAGAAAGAGCCGGTCTAGGTGGTCTTTACTTGGGCGGTGGTGACCAGGCGGGTCTCCTGAGGCAGGGATGCCCTAAGGCACAGGCTGGCATGCCTGGGCTGGACTCAGGCAGCTTTGGGGGCCAGGGCACAGAAGGGACGCGTGGAAAGAGCTGGAAGAGGTCTGTGAACCTGTGAGGGACCAGGCCGGGGAGACAGCAGGACAAGTGAACAAAGTCCAAGCGTGTGTCAGGAAGCTAGGGTCTTGTCCACCTGGAGTTCAAACCCAAAGTTATTGGGAGTTCAGAAATCCGAAGAGTAGGCCAGGTGTGCTGGACCCTAGGGTGGAGGAGAACTAACAGTGGGTCTGAAGTGACTAGCCAGGTGACCCTGGGCCGCTTACTACATAGGGCTTTGTTTCCCTAGCTCTCTCCCAAGAAAATGAGATGGTTTTTAGGTTGTTTCCAGGCTCCAGGGCCAGTATCTCTGGGAGTTGGACTGAGGCTGGAGGCCAGAAGAACCAGAAGAGGTGAGGGAGATATAAAGAGCCACCTGGCATGGTGACCAGAGCTTGCAGCATTCTCTGAAAACTTACACACTGGTTGGCATGCCTGTGTACCGCCTTCAGGCTGGTAACCGCTAAGGTATTGGAGGAGGAGAGCTAAGGGCCAAGGAGGAGAGGGGAGGGGCTCTTTTCTAAGCTCTTTGAGATGTCGGCCAATTGTTGCAGCACAGCTGGCATAGCTAGATGGCACCTTTGTCAACCTTCCAGAATCACACCTCTAAGCTACCAATACTCAGATGTGCAATAGAATCAAACTCAAGAGTTGCCTTATGAGAGCCAACTATCGTTCGAGTCCTTTTTATCCTGAGCACTTTAACATGATGTTTTTTGTTAATGCCTCTGTTCTTCACACCAGCCCTACTGGATACCCGTTAGGCCTAAGCTCATATTGCAGACAAAATCAAGGTGTACAGAGGTCAGGTAACTCCATCAAAGCCACAGGCTCACAGTGAGCAGAAGTGGGATTTGAAGGTAGGCTGTGTGTGGTGTGCCGTGCAAAGTGATGAGTGACTTGGTACAAGTGGTTGGAGGCAGCTGGTAGGCCCGGATGTGACCCTCGATGGTGGTCATTCAATTTCTGAGGAAGGAGGGGCTGACTGAGACAGAGATCCGAGGATATGACCTATGTACTGTTTCTTCTGTATTTGTTTTTAAATTTTACTTTTACTTATTTTATGTGTATGAGTGTTTTGCCTGCATGTGTATGTGTGCACCATGTGCCCATGGAGGTCAGAAGAGGGCATTGGATCCCCTGAAGCTGGAATTATGGACAGTTGTGAGCTGCCACATGGGTGCTGGGAACCGAGCCCAGTCCTCTGCAAGAGCAACAAGTGCTCTCAGCCACTGGGCCGTTGCTCTGGTCTTTGTCCCTTCTTTGTTGAGCTCTTACTAGGTGTAACCATATCTTTAATGAAGAAAATAAGCTGCTGAGCTGATCCCCACTTGACTTCTTCCTTGAGTCCATCTTACACACTGAAGGCCGGGGAGAAGAGACTTGGAATCCTTCATCTATACCTGCTCTTCGCCTCTGGTATTAGCAAATCCAGACTCATGATGTCCTGGATCCAAGTTGCTTAAACTATTCAAGTCAGAGACAGGCATCAAAAGGGAGCGATTTTAAGGGACCCCTCCCCTCCAAATGACATCAGGAGCACACAAGGAAAGCAGTTGTGCTGACTGGATCTGCTCCGCTTTGCAAAATGGCTTTGAGCCTGGGTATGTGGAGGACTCTCCACCAAAGCCAAAATTAAAATCCAGACTTGCCTGAAAAAAAAATCCTCTCTTATTCTACTGGTCCTTTAAAGGGGGGGATTTTTCATGCTGTTTCCTCTCATGGGTGGCTGCGTTAGAATCTCTTTTTGTAGAAAATGCACAGAAAAGCAGGAGAGCTGGGCAGGGTGGGAGACTTTAATAGTCTGAGCAAGGGTGGGCCAGTTGAATTCTTGCTTTCTTTGAACCTGCTAGTGAGTGAGGCCAACTACCCCACCTCTTCTTTGTGAATATATGAATAGGCAGTAAGTGATCTCTAAGGAGCCGAGAGAAGAGAGGTCCTAGCCCCTCCGATACTATACTGAGCCATCTCTTGCTATTCAGGTCTGGTTTGTTTTTGTTTGTTTGTTTTGTTTTTTTCCTCTTAATGTCTTGCCTAGCTTTCTTGTAGTAGTGGACATGTTTGGATCCCACATGATCCACACTTTCCATCCTACATTCTGCTGTCTTGTTGGGTAGCTGATAGGAGGCAAAGAGCCTGGATTGGAAAGTGGCAAGCTCTCTGGGTTCTGGCTCCATCCCTCTTATGTGTAAAAGGGAGTGGGGTGGAGGATCTTTAATTCAAATTTTTCTCTATGATTCTCTGACCTTCCGTTCCCTCCCAAGTCTTTAGTAGTTCATATTTCTTTTTCTTTTTTGTCATTTTAAAACTTAACTTTTAGATTAGCATGTAAAAGAGCCATTGTGGTTGCATGCTCTTTCTCTCTCTCTCTCTCTCTCTCTCTCTCTCTCTCTCTCTGTGTGTGTGTGTGTGTGTGTGTGTGTGTGTGTGTGTGTGTGTGTGCGTGCGTGCGTGCACTGCTGGGAATGGAACCTAGAGTATACTAGGTGAGCTCTCTTCCTACTACTGAGTTACATCCCCAGCCCAGTGCCCATTGCTTCTAAAACTGAGCACAAACACTTCAGTCAGAGAGGACCGGGGAGGAGCTTGGTTCCTCAGCAAGGAACTTGAGGAAGGCTTGCATGCGTGTAAGCCTTCATGGGTGTGTAGTGCAATGACAGATCTGAGTGGGACCACATGTCTTTCCCTCATCTTCCTGTATTAGTGATGATGGTCACAATAGCATTATGATCCCAGTGGACTCGTGTNTTGTCCTAACTTATTTATGTCTTATGCTCAGCTGTGCAACACATGGATGTATTTCATCGAAGTACCTAATGATAGTGAACTATTAGACAGATGTCTTGAAACATAGACACAAAGATTGTCACAGCTGGGGGAAAAAAATCTAAGCCACTGCTCAAATCCATGGTTCTTAAAAGTTTGAACTCAGACCCCTCAGAGAATCTAAGGAAACCACTTCTTAGAGCAGCAGTTCTCAACCTGTGGGTCATGACCAGTTTATATCCCACGTATCAGATATTTACACTATGAGTCATAACAATAGCAAAATTACAGTTACGTAGTAGCAACGAAAATAATTTTATGGTTGGGGTCACCACAACATGAGGAACTGTGTTAAAGTATTAAAGTGTTTGCAGCCTTAGGAAGGTTGGGAATCACCACTGTCTTAGAGGAAGACACAGGTACATACATCAGATTTCCCAGTGATCTCCAGGGGTTCGTTGATCCTTTATCTAAATCTACCTGGTCTTTTATGATGAAGAGGGGACCGAAGTTCAGGGAGAGTTGGCTAAGGTTACCCAACTAGCTTAGTAGAAGAGGCAGCACAGCACCCAGATGCCATGACGTGTCCTGTCACACATCAGTGTCCTGTCACACATCCAGGGAGAAGTAGAAAATGTCTTTCCTCCCCTTTCCTCTTGTGCCATTAAGCTTCAGGATCACAGTTGGCCTCCCANTGTTTCAGTCAGATGAGCTAAATGCTGAGTAATTGGCATGGTTTTTCGGGTTGAGAAATTGCTTGAAAAATAGGGCAGATGTCGAAACATTTCAATTTAGCCGTCATAACTGGAAATCTTGGAAACTTTCTCAAGTGTCATGTTTGATGTGTTCAGAAAAGGGAGAATTAATGTCCGAAGTTCCAAACATGTGGTTGTGTGCACACAAGGAACAGGATGGGATGTCAGTGGTTCCCATTCCTTAAGATCGCTGTGTTATTCCAGGTTTGTTTTACACACACACACACACACACACACACACACACACACACACACACACACTCAAGTCTTCTGTTTCCTTCTCACATTCCTCTAAAACAAAAATGTTAGACTCAGCTCATCTCTGGGTTTTCTTACAGGACTATCTCCTACTATTCTCTGAGGTTTTTAATTCTGGAAAGGATGTGGCTTTACCACCACACTTGCTTGGTTTTTTTGTTTTGTTTTGTTTTGTTTTGTTCTCAGGTGCTGCCCACATGTAGCAATTGGTGGCCATGAGAGCCAATTAAGTACTAGGGACAAAGCAGTCCAAGACGTTCATCCCACAATTGCCCTGAAGTTCTGTGAGCCAGGGAATGTCTTTCAAGGTCAGAGTGATGACTAGATCCTTGTGCCTGGGGACTTCATAACCCAAATACTTANCAAAAGGACTTCATCCTAAGCAAAGTTANGTACAAAACAACCCAAAGAAGGTACGCCCAGGGAAGACAAGTTTTAAGGATTTATTGTACAAAAACATTTNTAAGTATTAAACCCTTCTGCTTAAAAANCAACANCATCTCTNTNTGTGTGTAAGAGAGAGAGAAAGAGAGAGAGAGAGAGAATGTGGGCGAACATGGTNAGCCTGCAGAGTTCACAGGACAACCCATGGGAGTTGGTTTGCTCCTTCTACCATATGGATTCCAGGGATTGAACTCAGGTCATCAGGCTTGGCTTGGTGACAAGTTCTTTTACCCCACGCTGTCTTTTCACTCCTTCCCCGACCCCAATTTTTTTCTTTATCAGTAGTTTTCACATAATNAAGTGTAAATAAAGCTCTGTCATTAAGGTGTTCNTGCAACGGGTTCCTCGCATAGGTTAGAATTTGTGTTCGTGTCTGCAAATGTAATCCTATATTATTACTCTACTTGTGCTACAGTTGAGAGAGGATTCTATAAGTCATAATNCTAGTTAGGAATTCCAAATATTTTTTGGTGGTTGTTTCTTTGAGACAAGGTCTTACTCTGTAGNCCAGTCTGGCCTCAATCCTGCAGGAGCCTCTCAGGTGCTGGGTTACAGGTGTGAGCCACCACCCTTGGCTCAATTCCCAACATCTGGACAAGGCTTGGGAGTTCATGACCCGTTGGAAAGAAGAGGGAAGTGGCAGTTGGTGGGTAGGTTCAGGAAAAGAACTGATGTAAAATTACTCTTCAGGAATGAACTCAATAGAAGAGAGAGTCTCCCAGCCACGAGAGCCGTAACCAGGCCCCGAGGTGGGAAATGGATAGAAAGGGACAGTGCACTGTGTCGGAGACAAGATGACATAACTTAAAGGTGAAAGAGGGCTTCCCTTTAAAACTCAGAGAGGAGGTGCTCCACTGGAGAAGTAGCTTAACCTGAAAGAGAGAGGGAGAGAGGGAGAGANGGAGAGAGTTGTCAGTGATGAGTGGAGGCCCAGAGGAGAGCTTCGGAGAAATGCCCTCATCAGCCCCTGACAGGNAGCTTCATACCACATGATTTAGCCTGGGGTACCCTACAGGACAAGGAGCATGGAAGAGCCAGGTACAGGCAGGACCATAAATTAAGGGTTGTTAAACCNTCCAGCAGCACATGGTTTCTCTGTCCCAAAGAGAGAGCTGCAGGGGGGAGTGGCCTGATTTCTTCAGGCTATGAGATCTGGCCACTCAAAGTGACCAGTATCTTAAAGGGACATGTACAAGGGCTCATGCAAAGTCTGCTTTCATGCCATATGTCATGCTCTTGTTGTTCTTCAATAGTAAATTTCTTATTACTGTATTTTACAATAAATAAACCAAGGCTCTGAGAAGTCAAAATGAACTTGCATGAATACCCTAGGAAACAGATGAACAGAGGCACTGACCCGGGACTGGGGATTCCCAAGGCTGTGAATNTCCCTTTTACCAGGAGACACAGAGCTATTCTACAAGGCTTAGCGTTACCAAATGAGAGGGTCTAGATGTTGGGTCATTTATCACCCACCCCCTTTCCTTGCTCCATTCAAATGGTTTGTTTGGATTACCAACTATTGTTTATAAGTGAGTAGCTGTACACATTCTCTGTGCACCCCATTGTAGGCTCTCCCTAACTCCTTGGAGGCCCATCACTGTCCTCAGGGTTTTCGGTGAGGTGCTGTGTCCCGCTTTTGGGGCTGTCTCTTATACACATCTAGATGTGTATAAGAGACAGGTGTGAAGGTTTGGGAATTGTATGACCTGCTTGTGTATTGCACTTTCTAGTTAAATCCTGCTTTTAGCAGTTCTGACTTCCTTGTCTCCTAAAAGAATGCAGACCCTTAACTCCTTTCCAAAAAAAAAAAAAAAAAAAAAAAGGTTTGGTTCTCTGAACTCCAACTGTTTGGATTCTGAAAACATAAAAGTTTATTTCTTTTGGCACCCTACAGACCAAAATGGGGACGAATGATGGAATGAACCTTTATTTTGTGAGTGGCAGACGGTTGGATCAGTCTGTGTAGCCCCAGCCAACGTCTGGCTGTGATAAGGCTGAAAACTGCTTTGTCTCAGGAGAAGCCAGGGAAGAAAGCCTTCCTTTGGGCCCCTCCTGGGAGGAGAAAATGGAACTGNTCCCCTCAGAATAGTTCCTCCGTTGCTGGAGGCTTTTCTGAAGAGATGGCAAAGCGGGTCTGAAGAGGTCAGGTCATAAAAGCTGACTGAAGAGAAGAAAGAGGATGAGGATGGAGGGGGAGAAGGAGGGAGGGGAGGAGGGGAGGAGGGAGCTTAGAAACAGCAGAGTGGAAAGCTAAACTGACCTGATGTCAGCAGAGGGCCTCTCTGAGCACTGTCCTCTAGGATGGCGACAGCAACCCATCGGTTTCCTTTCAGCATNTTTGATACTCACGTCCATCACAGGGCCTTCTTTATTCATATCCTCTCCCTCACAAACAATTACAGAATTCATCCCTGGGCTGGGCTCTGAGATTCCTATAATATGGAAGGCCAGTTTCTACCACCTAAGCACTGAGCAGTAGGGGGAGACACTTAGAAACACATAGAAGAACGAGCGTGGGGAATGTGAGGGGGCCCCTAGGTGTTCTGAGAAGTCATCTAATTGTGTCTGTGTGGGAGGCAGGGTCTCCTCTTGTACTGTCAGGGACCCTATGATCTCCAGTCTCTCACTACACTTCTACATTATCAAAGTTGGTGCTAAAAAGGCAGCTGGCGGGTTGGTAGGGTGACCCATCGACATCAGAAAGGCTGGATTAATCAGTGTGTGTCCTTGGCATCCTGCCAGGTGCTTCCTGGAGGGATTGAATTTCCCAGCATCCTCTGTGTCCTTGCCTACTGAAACGGATGGTGTCATTCTTCATCACAACCTGCCACCTCCATTGCCTCATCCCTCATGGGGTGTTAAATAGAGAAAGATGAAGAAGAAAGGTATCAGTCAACTAAAATGTGTCCATTGAGATTGGTGGCCCCCTCAGCTGGGTTTATAGGTAATTTCTTCTACATAGAAAACAAACAGGATTAAGCCAAGAAGGAATTTTCTGTTCTCAAAGAAATCCATTGTATAGAACAGAGCTTCAGCCACTGACATATTCTGATTTCTCTTCTGGGTGCTGGAAGGAAGCAGGAAAAAAATCAAATCCCTAAGAGGGAAATTGTTTTGTGACTTCATTGTTTAAATTTAGGCTTGGGTTTGAGGGGGATCGCTCAGACTTGGAGCAGTGTGCCTTCTAACCCAACCCCTGTCACTTCTCATTACTTCCAATGACAATTCCAATTATTTGCAATCACTCTTCAAGGGAAGAGCAGAGGGAAGGCACATAAAGCTTCCATGTGGACCAGCCATGGAACAACTGCTGTGAGAGCCGGACCCTTGGGGTCCCAGATCCTCGCTTGATGCTGGCCTGGGGCACTTCATAATTGTCTGACTTTGAGCAAATTACCTCACCTCCCTAACCTCAGTTTTCTCAGCAGCCATTGCATGTAGTGACAATGTCACAGCGTTTTGAGTGTGTGTGTGAGAAAACTAAATGAAATGATGCATTTCGAGTTTTAGCTCCCTGCCTGTTCCANAATCAGCAGTTAATGACAACAGTGTCATTATCACGACTGTCTTTGCTCAAGGAGTGTCAGCCCATGGGCTATTTGGTGGGTGGCCTGCTTGAAGTCAGTTGACCCCAGGCCATTAGAGCCAGCCTGCAGTGGCCACTGCTGTTCCCTTATCCCACTGGCAAGTCCCTTAGTGTCCTTTAGGGGATATTGTCCCNCTCTAGGACTTCACAAGGCCCATCTGTGCCCCATCTGTCTGCTGTTTCTCCGGGAGAATAATTTTGTGTGTTATATAGCTGTGGTCAAGATGGCCCTTTCTTGGCTCCTCAGCTTCCTGCCTGCAGGTCCCTGAAGCAGCAGCATGGCCTGTAAATCTTNTTTTCCCATAACCTCTACTGCATCTTCCATGGTGCCTGTCTGTGTGGAATGGCCCAANTACTAGTTGGTTCATTTCTGTTTTCAGCATCAAGTAATGCTTTATTGAGAAACTACTGTCCCTGGCCACGGTGTTGGGATGCATGCAGGTAATCTATTGTATAACAACCTCTGAGGTGGTTATTCTTTTCAGTTAGAAAGTAAGACTTTCTAACTATGAGGTTACACTAGCAGGTTACACTGGACTGCTTGAGTACACGTGGTGGGAACGTGCTTTCTGCTTCCATGTTGATACNGAAGGACAAGAGCAAAGAGGCAGAGCTGGGAAGATGGCTCAGGAGGGGAAGTACTTGCTCTGCAAGCACAAGGAGCTNGGTGTGGACTCCCAGCACCCATGCAAAAGCCAGTGCAGCAGTGCAAGTCTCTAACTCCGGTGCTGGGAGGCAGAGGCAGGTGGGGCCTCAGGGCTCGCCTGCCAGACAGCCCCAACAGTGAACTCGAGATGCATTGGCAGACCAGGTCTCAAAAAGTAAGGTGGAAAGTGATANAGAAAGACATCTGAGGTTGATGCCTGGCCTTCACACACGTGTGCATGTATGCCTCCCACCACACACAAACAATTCAAGAAAGAAAGAAAAGAATGAAGAGGCAGCTTGGGAAATGTGTGCTACATGATGACGGGCAATTCTGTCTCTGGTTAAGCATCAGACATTGCACTTACACCACTTACACAAATAGGATGGCTATGCTATGACTAGGAGATATGCTCATAGGATCATCGGTGTATCATCCATCATTGTCTGCATTCTTACACAGTGCACAACTGACNGACACACAGACAGGGGCGGGAGGCAGTCTGGAGTCTGGCCTCACACAAAGCCACAGTTCCTTTGTTGTCAACTGGTCATGTACTCACCAAAATTAGACTCCAAAGAGCCCAACACTCAGATCCAAGANGTGTTGAATTCTACTTCCTTTTTTAAGTTGCGGGGTGCATAGGGGACAATGACAAGAAAACCGCAAGGTGAGAAGAAAAACCTTCTTTTTGCCACTGACCCAAACAGCAAGTGTGATTTTTTTTTCACCCTACAAAAGACAACTAGGCTGGTGTCCCAGATTCCCACAGGCCTAAAATTCCCACTCAGAACGCATTCTGGAGCCAGGCTGGTGGAGTCTGGGTTGTTCTCTGAGGCCTGGTCCCCATCTGCTTTCCTCTGGGGGAGTTCTATCTTCCATCCTGCAGCCAACAGCCGGGAGCAGCAGGCTCTGCCCTGCCTCCCTCCACTCTCCACAGAGAAGAGGCCAGAAACCAGGCCACCTTCTCTGCCCCACTGCCTCTCACACCCTGTTCCCAGAGCTCTGAAATTCCCCAGCCCCAAGGAATCTGAGTGACTGTCCCCTGAACACTGACATGTTCGCTTAATCATCTTGTCCCCCTCCTCTCTCC
>LZPO01087143.1:515430-531203 GCA_001675575.1 Neotoma lepida
GTTCCATTGAATGTTGGGTTCCCAGTTAGCAGAAGTGTTTGGGAAGGATTAGGAGGTTTGGCATTTGTGGAGTAGTGTGGCCCTGTTGGAGGAGGTGTGTCACTGGGAGTGGGCTTTGAACATGCAAAAACCCAAGCCAAGCCCAGTCTCTCTCTCTTTCTGCCTGCAACTTGCAGATCAGATGTGAGCTCTCAGCTGCTGCACCAGCCCCACATCTGCCTGCCTGCTGCCATAGTTCCTGACATGATGATCATGGACTAGCCTCAGAAACTGTAAGAAGATCCCAATTAATTATGCTTTCTCTTACAAGTTGCCTTGTTCATGGAGTCTCCTCACAGCAATTGAACAGCAGCTAAGACAGTTGCTTAGAAGAGCATAGGTGAAGGGTTGCTTACAGGAACATGGGCATCTTACCAGTGGCTACACCACTNAAGAAACTGTCTCTCTTTCTCCCTCATCCATTAACTATATTAATGGATATAATTAATGGATATTAATCTCCCTCATCTATTAACTGTATATAAATCCTCAAGGGGATTTACACACAGTAGGCCCTCACGGGCTCTTCATTCTTCCACAAACAGCGTGTTATGGAGCCCAGTCTTGTTCAGATCTTGTGTAAGAATCAGAGCAGCTGGAAGTTCAAGAGCACAGCAGCCATGCCATGCCTGGAAGTCATCACTTCACCCCGCACATGCCACCTCCTTTCAGCTCTTGCATTCTTTCTGCCCCTTCTTCCATAGTGTTCCCTAAGCCTTGGAGAGAGTGACACTGATGTCACATTTGTGGCTACGCGTTCAATAGTTACTGTTTCTTAACATGTTGGCCAGTTATGAGCCTCTTCAGTGACCACTACAGGAAGTTTCTCTAAGCAAAGGCAACAGCAGTGCTATTTCACAGGTATGAATGCAGTTCTTTAGAAGGCAGTTTGGAGCTGGAGAGATGGCTCAGTGGTTGAGAATACTGGCTGCTCTTCCAGAGGACCCAAGTTCAATTCCCAGCACCCACATAGCAGCTCACAACTGTCTGTAACTCCTGTTCCATGGAATCCAACACCCTCACACAGATATACGTTCAGGCAAAACACCAATGTACATAAGATAAAAATAAATAAANTATTAGAAGGCAGTTTGAGGGACAGGAAATGTGGCTCTGGGGTTAAAAACACCTGTTGTTCCTGCAAAGGACCCCAGTTCAATTCCTAGCACCCACATGATGGTTTGCAACCACCAGTAACTCCAGTTCCCCAGAATCTGATGCCATCTTCTAACCTTTGAGGGTACCAAGCACTCACGCGGTACACATACATACACATAGGCAAAACACACATAAAGTAAAATAAATAATTCTACAGAAGGAGGAGGAGGAAGAAGAGGAGGCAGTGGTTTGATGGGCACAGCATGCTAATTTAGTAAAACAACAGCAGTAGCTTCCCCGCTGGCCTGTGACTAGGCCAAACGTTCTATCAGAATTTTGGCGTGTAGCAAATACACATATGGATTTGTGGTAAGGAATTCAGATTTTATGCCTCTTAATTGTTTCTTCCATTTCTCCTTAAATGTAATTCAAGACCCTTTTACGCATATAGGAAGTAGCAAATCTGTAGCAGAGCCTGGGAAGGAGAAAGACAGCGAAGCAGTGTTAAACAGTCCAATGTGGTCATCTGCCGGGAGCATGTTCTACCCTTTGCATCGCCTCCATTTCCATGGATTTGAGAGCACCAGGTAGCATGGGCTCTAGGTAGAGCCTGTGCTCTTGGGTTTCTAGGATGACAAAAGACTAAGGGGGGAGTTTTAAAATCCCTGGAGACCTGGGGTTGACTAAAACAAACAAATGGAAACGAGGTGGTGGTGGTACACGCCTGTGATTCCAGCACTTGGCATTTAGATATACACGAGGTCAGGGTGAGGTCAGCCTGGGCTACACTGACTACATACTGAGATCCCATTTCAGGAAATAAAGACTGGGGATGATCCAGTCATAGAGCGCTTGCTGGCCATTGGCAAAGCCCTGGGTTTGATCCCCAGTGCTGAAAACAAAAGCAACAAACCACTGTTGGATAAAAGAAACAAAATATCACCCACAACAATCGATGTCAGGATTTCTAACAAGGTAGCAAAGGGCAAATAATGCTAGTAAAAGGAGGAAGACTTGCTGGCTGCGGAGGCCAAGGGAATCAGTACTTCAGGATTATCACCATGGGTACTACTGTGGACCTCTGTGCACCTGCTAGAATACAGAATAACAGTCAGCTCTTTGATAGTGATAAGCAGCACATCTAAGACTAGGGTGAAGTATAGCCAAGGGCAAGGATGGGTAAGNTACCAGATCCTGGGTTTGTACACATCAAGGGGACTTTATACACATCTTTTATAAAGCTGAGAAGTTAGGATAGTTTTGTTCTTATTTTACAGGGGAACAAACTAAGGCTCTGAGAGAAAAATGACCTGCTCAAGGTTTCTGATTTGTCATATACAGAGATGGGCTGCAGACATCTTGCTGCAGTCTAGCTGTTTTAGCAGCCTGTTTATACCAAGGTTAGATCCTTGCTTAGGTCATGCCCTCCTGGCAGGTGCCATGTCCTCAAGAGGCTGGTGACAGACCAGAAGTTGCTCTGGGGACTTTGGGCGGTCCTCTCATAAGGCTAGTAAAAAAGGGAGAAGCTGTCTCTATTTTTGAAGAGGTGTTGGTTTTTGTTAGTACACCCTGTCTCATGCGCAGCATTGAGCGATGCTGTCAACATCACATTTTTGTAGTTGCTTTTTCTAGAACTTTGCAAGAATCATGACCCTTCTGTTATGACATCCTCTCTTTCTCAGCCAAATGATAATATATTCATGTTACAAAATTCCCTGGGTGGGGCTGGAGAGATGGCTCAGAGGTTGAGAGCACTGGCTGCTCTTTTAGAGGACTGGAGTTCAATTCCCAGCACCCACGTGGCAGCTCACAACTGTCTGTAACTCCAGCTCCAGGGGATCCAACACCCTCACACAGACATACATGCAGGAAAAACACCAACTCACATAAAATAAAAATAAATAAATCATAAAAAAAATTTCCTGGTTGGCTTCCAAGTCCAAGGATCCTGAGGTCACTTTTATTAACTTTAAGGAATTTATTATCATGTTTAAAAAGCCCCTTATTGCAAATATGACTTCATTTAGTCATCTAAATTTATTGTGTAGTTCAGTCCTGGGAACAGGAAAATAGATAAAGTCTTCTCTTCTCAGAAGAGGCAGATGTCCAAGCAAGAGTGATGTGACGAGTGTCAAAACGTCATAATGTTTCAAGGGTAGTGCTGAGATGTACTCTTATCTAGATCAGCTTTTTGTTCATGAAAAATGAAATCAGTGAGTTACTTCTAATTTTAATGTCTTAATTGAGACACTGAAACCTAAGGGAGTCTGTTGAGGGCAGTGAACGAACAGCTAAAATGGCCCAGAGGAAGCAAGTTATCACTTGCAGTTAAGCACACATGTAAGCACAGAATTTTGAGATAGTCTCAGTTATTCCCGTTGGCCTGGACTTCAACATGTAGCTGTGAGTGACCTTGAACTCTGACTCTTCCTGCTTCCAGCTCCTGAGTGCCCACCTCTCAGCTTGGTTATGCTAGGAATCAAACCCAGGGCTTCTTCATACATGCTAGGGAAATGCCGTATCTACCACCTGAACTCCACCCCCAGCTCAAGNACAATTCTTAATTGGCACATTAGTATTTGTTTGCCTAGAATTATTTCAGAGCAAACATTGAAAACATGGCAGAATGTGTTACCATACCACACCACTGTCAATGTTAGCAAAGAAACAATGGATAGGCTAATTAGGATTTTATTCTTAGAAATGTAAGTTTTGGACAAAATTGTCATTTCTCTGACAGAATTCTATACACTATACAATGTGATTAAAGTGGCTTTACTGAACAATAGTCTGGCATAAAGATACAAAATTAAGCATAAATACCCTTATCCCTTTTAGCTAGTGGTCTCAGAACTCATCAGTCAGCCATTAGTCTGGCCTTCCCAACTTCAGTACAAACTGTTCTGACCCCCNACCAAGCCTTTACACCTACACTTGGAGACAGGTGATGCTCGTTCCCCACTCCTTGCACACACAGGAGGCTGTCAGTCCCCAGTGGCCAGAGAGGACTGTTTACTGTGCTATACATCACCTAGGGCTTCAGTGAAAATGCAGGTTCGAATTCAGCTGAGTCTCGATGGTGCCAGAAGTTCTGCAGTCTCACACGCTCGCAGATTAGGCTGGCGCTTCGGGTTGTAGGACCACACTTGAAGTAGCAAGCTGTAGATGACAACACAAAGTGTCTGTCCCAACTGTCTTCCGTTCTCCTGCTCCTGCTGTATCCTGCTCAGATCATGCTTGTTTCTCCCCTGGTGTCTAGACCAGTCTCAGCCTCCTAAGAGGTCTCCCTTCACACCTCTCTTTCCACTTCATCCTAGGTGTGTCTGTGAAATGAATCTCCCTATGTTGTAATATCCATGTTTCCCCCCTACCCCACCCTCCACCCCCACCAAAACACCCGCAGTGAGCTTTGCTGACTATCGAGCTGGATTGAAATTCCTACAACTGAAGATAAGATCCTCTCAGGATGGCTGTGGCTTTCTTCATCAAGAATTCTATTCCCACTGACTGGGCCTCCCCTTCCTCTGGCTTGCTGCTTTGCCTTGGGAACTTTAGGACCATTTTTCATCCCACTGATACTCCTTCCTGCTTCAACTGTAGCTCCGACCTCTTCTTCCTTCTGAACTCAGACTTTCTCTTGTATAAAATTAAAAGGACCAGCCTTAAATAGATTACACTTCCCATGGGCCCAGAAGGGAAACTACACAACGGTGAGAATTATTTTTGGGAAATGAATCTAAGTACACCGAGCTCTTTTGTCCGTCTACTTTATTCCTCTGGGATAAAATCCTGTCTACACAGCTACAGTTCTGTACTCAAGCCTAGCTCTTTTCTTGCCTGATTTCTCTCTACCTTTATCTGCTGTCCCCTCTAAGTTCTATCTTNATTCTCTCATCTTAGTTCTGCCTCATCTTGGTCTTTCTTCTCTCGTTCTTACCCATCTCGTTCTTCCTCATCTTCCATCTCATTCTTCTAGTTCTCCATCTAGTTCTCCTGCTCTCTTCTCTCTTCTCTGTCTCTCTTCTTCATCTCTTCTCTGTTCTNCTGTCCTCCTCTCTGAGAATTAAACCGCCTNTTTATCCCTTTGACCCTTATCTCTCCAAGCCGTCTCTGTTCCCGCTGTTTCTGGCGAGTGTGTTCGGTTGCTAAGCAACTTGGCCAGGCAACTTCCATCACAGCTAGATGTACCTGTAAGTTGGANCCCTTTAGTTCTGAGTTAATTGTTAAGGGTGGACCTAAAACTAGAGATAAGACTTTGGAGAGGACAAAGTTAAGCTTAATTAGCACNTCCNCCAGGCCTTTTCAAACAGATAGNCNGGATGCTTANGTCTGTTCTTGGAGTNCAGAGGTATCTCTGATAAGATACTTTCATCCCTCCAGGGATGGTCCTGGCCGGATGCTGCTAACTGCAGNAAGGCTTGCATTACTGCTCAGAAGGTTATCAAATATTCCTTTAGTAGAGGGGNAAAGGTATCCAGTAAGTGATGGAAAAGCTACAGTAGCACACGAGAAACTCATAGTAGGAAACGGCTAATAATCCAAAGCCAATATCAGCAAGACTCCTTGAGCCTCAGTTTGACCTCTGGAAGGCCCTTGGCTTCTTCCAGGTATAGCTTTGTCATAATCAGCTGAAATCTGCTTTCTACATTTTTGCAGCTTGCAGCACCTTTCTCCCTTCTCAGCACCGGTACTGCTCTCAGAAGCTCAGAATGATCTTGCCTATCTGGAAAGTTCCAAAGCTCTTTGCCCAAATGTGGTTACTTCTGTACACTTCCATCCTCCCTGTGGGCTCTTAAGCTACTTCCTCTCACTCAATAAAACCCACAGCACCTCTACAGTGCTTGCTCCCAGCAAGCTTTCAATTAATTCATCCCAGGTGCCCGGGAAACTATTCCCCAGAACCTCTTAATGGCTCTATGTTCTATTTACATTACTTATCTTCCTGTTTGGGATGTGTTTTAAACCACCCCAAATCCTTTTTTGGAACTCACTGGACTATAAATCATCAATGATCAGCTGTAAAGGTGGACACTGGGGAAATGTTTGTTGAATGAATACATGAATGCCTTCAAGCCCGAGTGAAGAGCAGGCTGTTGTCTGCTCCTCTTGCTCTTCCCNGCCTCTGGCCCTTTTGTTCATCTTTCCTTCTATGTGGTTTTTCCCAAAACTCTTTGAAATCCTGCTCAACTCTTGTGGGAGCCCTAGCTCCTCTGCAAACTTCCTCCTGGGTAGAGCTGTTCTGTGGCATCCAGTGGCACCTGGATTAATATCATTCCACTAAACTGTGAGCTTCTCCACGTCAAGGGCTATGTCCTTTGCATCTCTCAATTTGCCAGCACAATGGCTCCCTATCCTGGCTCCANATCCACATATTCTGCACAGCTTTGTGAACATTCAGGTGCCAAAACCTCCTCCTTGCCCGGCACGTCACCCTCAAACGTGAGCTTACAGACGCCCTAGCGCCTGCAGGGTCACAGGCTGCTGACACCCGCTCCTNGCAAGACTGAAGCCAAGAGTTCACGTGCGGAACGAGTTTCCAGATGATCTGTGCTCTGAAAACTGCTTTCGGAAGACAGCTGCGCTGAGGGATGAGATCCAGCCATTCGGTATAAGAAAGGCGGATAGAAAGAAAGAAATCAGTGTCACACATGCGGGCTGAGTGCGACGAGTCTGGCACATGGCAAAGGTTTGATAAATATTTAATGGGTTAAATTACTTGTTCTACCTATCTTAGTGCTACCTCCCCAGACAGATGATAAGTAATTTGCAATTGGAGATGTAGAGTGCAGTTTTTGCAGATGCCAGCAGGAGAACCCAGGTGGAACCTTTCACCTGAACTCTGTCACTGCCGCCGCTGACCTCTGTGTGGTGTTGCTGGTGGAGGAAAGAAAACCTAACCTCAACTGTTTCAGAGAGTAAGGGGTGGGGGGGTGTTCAAAAAGAAGAGGCATGAAGCAGGATCAAGACGCTCGATTAGCCTTAGGACATCAGTAAGTCAAAGACGCACCTCTGATGCAAACTGTGCAGAATCATTTCACATCNTTCAGCCTCTGCTGCCAAGAATCTCAAGTTACATAGTTGCTGTGCACTCTCATTTTCTCTTGAAATACACGGTGATCATGGGAGCTGGCCTCTGGGAAGTCACAAAAAGTGTAGCAAAGACATGCAACAAAACAGCCTCTCCTCATCATGGAGTATAATTGGATTATTGCAAAAAATTCTTCACACNCATTTCTACCTCTTAGTTCTCCAAACATTTTTTTCTTTTTTTTTTAATTTTATAATTTTTTATTTTAAAAAATTCTTTCCTTTTATGTACCAATCCCTGTTCCCCCTCCCTCCCCTTCTCCCCCTTCCCTGCACCTACCTTCATCCCACCCCCATCCCCTCCTCTTAGAGGGTAAGGCCTCTCTTGGGTAGTCAACACAGGCTGTTATATCATGTTGGGGCCAGACCTAGTCCCTCCCCACTGCATCAAGGCTGAATAAGGCATGGCATCATAGGGAATGGGCTCTAAAAAGTCAGTTCCAGTGCCCAGGATAAGTCCTGGTCCCATTGCCAGGGGACCCACAAACACATCAAGCCACACAACTGTCAACCACATTCAGAGGGCCTAGTTCGGTACCNTGCAGGCTCCCCAGCTGTCAGTCCAGTTCTCCAAACATTTAAAAAGAATTCCTAATTATAATAACAAAGTACNAAAGTGTTCCCTTTACAAAAATAAGTTCATCCCCATCAGGAAGGAGGTCTTATCACAAATCCGGCNGATGTAAGAAAGACTGGCAAACTCACCCTTCCCCTTTTTGAGCTAGATAGCAAAGAATGAATTTGAAAGCAGCCATTATCAACAGGCTGAGTGTATGGCAAAGGAAGACATCGCAGCCTTGCGACTCAGGGCATCACAGTTATGCTCTGAAACCACCCTCCTGTGTGCTCCCTGCACACCTGGGCATCTCACCACCATCTCAACCAACACTTAACCTCACCACCTTGTAATTGTCGGTCACTGGTCCCCTATTCTGTGAAGTGTGAGAGAATTATCTCCAGATCGAAGCTGTGAGGAAGAGCCAACGTAATTTAAACCTGACGTAGCACACTAACTCAATGCATCCATCTGTTGACTCCATCCCAACAAAGGGTTTGTTCTCATTCAGATGCGAAGCTTATGTAGACAGTCCCCACACCTGCCTGGAGGGCATCATGGCTCCTACAGCACAGTAATCCACCGCAACATCATTTACCCTTCTCATCCACTGCCTCCATGTTCCTAGCTCCCCTTGGTGTCAGGTGCGAGCTCTCTTTTTGACAGTTTGGGACTCTCCCTTCACGGTGGCCTGTAGGCTCTCATGCTGTTCTCTGGTAATCTGGTCTGCACACATTCTGGGAGATCCACACGCTGAGGCCTTTGCGTGGAAGGTAAAGATATAATTCTCCGGGAGACTGGGTTTTGGAAAGACCATCCAGAAACTGTTTTGATCATTTTTTTAATAGCACACGTACACATNCAAATTGAAACATATTCCTTTCTTTAACATGTTGNTGGATCTTGAGTTTTCCCCCACCTTTTCCAAATGTCTTAGAACTAAGCCTGCAAAGCAGCTGCTTCACAAACTTCTTTAGACTGTCTTTTATTTTTATCTCAGCACCTCACAGGATATCTGGCTCCTAAAAGGAGGCTCAGTGAATTAGTCATGGGCCTCCAATAGTCACCACTAATACTCACAGTGTGAAGCCCTTTGTGTACAATCTTCTTTAATGCTGATGCTACCTCTGTCTTACTAACACTATATAGGAACTTACCCTGGGGTAGGAGGGATGAAGCCACTTGCTGGGTTCTAACAACTGGAAAGAATAAAGCAGATTTCAAAACCAGATCTGCCTCATTCCAAATCCCCTGTGCTTCATTGAGCAAAATATGAGGACAACAATTGAATTTANGGGCTGTAAATATCTGTGCTGGCTCTTGGCTTCATGATTTATTGCGAAATTAGAGCTGTTCACCCAACAGCAAGATGCACANGAGGAGTTCTTTTAAGAGGAGACAGTGAGGCCTCAGCAAGAGATGGCTCTACCAGAGCTGCAAAGCCCACAGACCAGGGCAGAATCATCTGGGGCCAAGTCTAGTTTCTAGAAGTGGAAAGCNACATAGCTTTCCATAGCTCCCTTTAATTCAGATACTAGGAAGGCTCAGGCAGATGGATTATGAGACACAATCTCAAAATAACTTTTTTAAGAGCTGAAGCAGATCCGGATAAGTACTCTCTGCTTTCTCTCATATGTTGACATATGTGGTTCAGGTTTCTGAAAGAAAAAAGCAGGCCAGAAGAGTGTTAGAAGAGGTCTTGAGGGAGGAGAGATCCGAAGAAATAAAGAACATTGGAGTACAAGTGACATGAAAGTAGAAAGGGGGGCTATTTGAGGGGAAGAAACAGAAAGAGGTGTGGGCAGAGGATTGGGAGAGGGCAGTGGGGGAGGGGATAAACTAATAGCAAAGTACAAAGACATATATGGATGAAAATGTCAGAATGAGACCTATTGCTTTGTATGCTGACTTAAGACAATATTTTTTAAAAGGAATGTATTTGATAGTGCTGAGCGTGTGCTCAATAGAGCATGTGCCTAGCATCCAGGAGACACCCCCCCGAATTCAGTCCCCACCAGTGTACATACATACACACACATAAACCTTCTGCATGTACAGAGCCTAAATTCTCTACCATTGTTACTGCTCTTAAGCATTCTTCTAAGAGAGAAGCATTTTATTAAGATTGCAGCATTGTATTATCTAGGTACCCTGAACGTTAGCTAGCTAACTCATTAAAAGGGATTGCTTTCTTTGATTGATGAGGCAGCAGGCTATAATTGGAAGGGCACTTAGAGGCTGGGAAGCAGTACGTGACTTGCCTATGATCCCTCAGTGGCCCAGTGGCTGATGTGAGAGTCCCACTCTAACCCTGCAGTCTGTGGTACTTTCCACTACACCTTCCTCCTGTCCTGCCAAAAGCTGGCTGGACATCAGTACTTGAACCAAGCAGTGTACTTTGAATGCAGGCTGAGTGATCTATGCAAAGGCCTGAGAGAGNAGACCTGAGAGTTTTGTGCAAAAGAGACCAAGTAGGAAGCAGCCGAGACCAAGACACTTAAGTAAGAAGGGCGGTGGAGCAGTTCTGCTGGGTCCCAGAAGAAAATACCCCTCACCCTCCTTCACCACTAGAGGGTAACAATCCTCTGAAATACAAAGACCAAACAACTGACCCCAGTAGGGTGGCACATATCCATAACACCAGCGCTTGAGAGGCTAAGGATATTAAAGATATAAAGATATTAAAGTAAGAGGATATTAAACCAGGGCTACATAAAGTTCAAGGCCAGTCTGAGCTATGTATGAGATCTCTTCTCACAAAAGCACACAAGGGACAGTGAGAAAGATGGCTCAGTGGATAGAGTCACTTGCCACCAAACTTGATGATCTGTGTTTGATCATTGGAGTCCACATAGTGGAAGGAAAGAATGGACTCCCCCAAGTTATCCTCTGACATCTGCACTCCAACACACACACACACACACACACACACACACACACACACACACACACACACACACACATTGGGATGGGGGAGTAAAATATAAAAAGTAGACAAAAGCCACCAGACAACCAACAAAGAGAACATAAATAAGGAGAGTCCTAGGCTGTGCTTTTATTTTTTCCATTTTTCAAGACAAGGTTTCTTTATGTAGCTTTGACTATCCTAGAACTATCTGTGTAGACCAGGCTGGCCTCAAACTCACAGAGATTCTCCTGCCTCTGCCTCNCAAGTGCTGAGATTAAAGGAGTGTGCCCCCCACCACCTGGCTGTGCTTTGTTATTGTATACCGTGAACATGTGGGAGAATGGCATAGCTTCTCAGCCTTCTCTCTCCTTTATTCACAATATAAAGAGGTGGTNGAGAGTGGGCTCTAGGTTTGACATTCTGGGATTCTCTTTGACTTGAATTATTTGAAGCCATGTCCTGGGACTGTTCAGAACACCCCACTCTGCTATGGCTACTCTGTGACAAGTTATCTCCAAGGCTCTTCTGAATTTTATTTTGGGAGCCAGAGGCAGCTAATGAATTTGTGCCAGCCACAGAACATCTGTAACCCCTCCAATCCCCCATGAATGGATGCGTCCTTGAGGATTTCTTCTCCTAAAGCTGGTCACNAGCCTCAACCATTTAGTAGAAATCTCAACAAAAAATGTATTAGCAGAGTAACCAACCGAAGTCCCAGGAAGAAAGTATCCAAGTGGGATATCCAAGGAGACTTTCCCTCCAGTCCCATTCGCTGCTGTTGGGATGCTTCACAAAACTTTTTGGAGTAGACGAATGTCATTTATTAGTTTTTTATCTGTGAGAGGGAGTATACCTGGGCATTTCTCTAACACATAGCCAACAGAAAGCATTGTTTGTCAGTCTCTCTCTCTGTGGGATGGAGCATGTCTGAGAAGCATTATAAGCGGTGTCTTCAAGCTATAAGCCATGCCTTTTCTGGCATTCTGCCTTGTGGTAAATGTCCCTNCCCCATTTCTTTCATCAGTTAAATATTGCTACATATAAAAATTACACCCCTAAGACAGTGGTTTAAACCAGCAAACACTNATTAGGTCACAGTTTTTGTGGATCTGGAACTCAGAAAGGACTTAGCTGAGTGGGTTCGGGCTTAGGATCATCCGAGGGTGTGAGCAAGGTCAGGCNCCATTCATCTAGAAGCTTGTTTGGGACTGAAGGGTCTGCCCCTGTAGTAGCCTGCTCAGACTGCCATAGCAAAACATCCCAGGCTGGGTGGCTTAAAGAACAGACACTTGTTTTCTCAGAGTTCTATAAGCTCTATGTTGATACCAAGGTGTTAGCAAATTTGCTGTGTGGTGAAGGTACTCCCTCCAGCTTGTAGACAACTGCTTTCCCACTATGTTCTCACNTGAACCCTCTTCCATGATACGGGGAGAGAGAGCTCTCCATCTGCTCTTCTTATACAGACATTTGTTTGACTGGACCAAGCCTCCTCATTAGGATTTCATTTACCCTCAGTTACTTCCTTAGAGGCTTCATTTTCAAATATAGCCACTGTTGGGACTGCAACTTCAGCATATGANCTGGAGCAGGGAACTTAAACCTTCCTCAGTGTTATGCCCAGATTAGGACCCCCAAAGAGACCACTGNAGACCAAGAGTGTCCAGAATGCAATAGCAAGGTTTATTCTCAGCGCGCAAGTAGTACAAGCNGGCTAGGAATTCCCATCCACAGCAGGGGAGGGNAGGAGAGTTGCTCTTTCTTTGTGAGCTTAGCTTTTAAAGGCAAAAACCCCAAAATTTCTCAAAAGGGAGGGGGGTTANTGCGGGTTCATTTTTGACTAGCTTTCTCTTAGGAATTTCTACAGTTCCTGAGTTATCTCATCCTTCATTTGATCAGTTTATCTCTACAGTTCCTGAGTTATCTCATCCTTCAGCTTGACCTGTTTGTCACAAGAGCTCTTCTATAGACTATCTCCGGCATTGGGACACTCTGTGGTTAATCAGTTGCTTTCAGATAGCCCTCCGGGCATTCTGACTTTGTGGCTTTGTACTGTTTCAATTCCTGGAGCCTCTGTCAGCATTTCTAGGAAGCTCGGAACTTAAAACTCAGGCCTATTCCTTTTAGTTCAAGCAGAGGCTGTTAGTTTGATCTTATTTTTAAGTGAGGGGCCTATTTTTGAGTGAGGGTCCTTCACTCAGTCCACTGCTTCCTAAAGAATGCTCATTTATGCAGGAGATACGTGAGACTCTCCATGACTGTTNTGTTTTCTTTGTGTTGGGATGTCTGACTCCTCACAAAAGGAGCAGTCCAAAGGAACAGGGTAGAAGTCACCACGTATTATATGATCCAGCTTTGGAAGTTAAACACCATCATTTCTGAAGAAAGAAATACTACTGACTAAAAAGGCCGGTCTTCCTTGGTTGAGGAAGTAACTACAGACATTCATGAATGCCAGGGAGCCATCTTGGAGGCCAGCTCCCACACCACTGTGAAAGATCAGGACCAGCAAACCTGGAACTAAAACAAGATTCTAGTTCTGTTGATTCTAAGCTGTGGAAAACTATACCTCTCTGAACCAATTTCTCCATTATCAGGACAGTAATGACTTCAAGTTAAATGGCTGTTAAGTAATAAATGAGAAAATAGACTTGGCATGTCACAAATAGTTGTCATCACCCTTTCCCTCCTCCAAATGGGATCGGCCTTCAAACATACAAATCTAGTCCTCTAAAGACCATAGAGCAGGCCTATTTGGCCTCTATGTGAGGGTCTCCCAGTAGTCAATCTAGTTATTAGTCTGAATTTAAGACTAGGAGTTGAAGTCTGTGTCTTCAGGTTGGCTACCACACTCCCATCACAAGGGGAAAAATCAGCTTCTCACTGACTCATAAAAGTGCTGTAAGGATGAGGTGAAAAAAGCCATCCTATGGAGCCTTCCTTGGTGGAGGAGGTTGAGAGGGCTTAAATTTGCCTATATCTTGCTTTGCTATGGGGAACAATGGCTGAGAAGTCGAAGGCTCCTTGTTTATNTTGGACTGGCCTCAGCTTCAGGTTCGGGCGGGAAGGTCAGCATTGCAATAGGTGTCTAATCCCNTTGCTTCTCCAAAACGAGTCAGAAAAGAAAAGAATAAAGAAAAGCCCAAGGATTAAAGCAAACTCTCTCCAGCCTGCAGATGTAAANCATTGGTGTTTAATAAGCAAGNTAAGTAGGCTAGTTATTTCGAAGTCAATACTTCATAATTAGTTTTNTGCTGTTTTTCCGTGTGTGTGAGGTCCCCAATCAGGTCATAGTAGANCTTCTCATATNTGCTCCCGTCTGCCTTAGCTTTATTAAAGGACACAAGGAATGAGGATTTTGTGTTTTCCGTTTGTGGCCCAAATATTAAGTGAGAGGTAAATCACTGGGGGTGGATACAGTCCTGGAAACAGGGCTCAGAGGCACTGATAAAAAAGAAAAGGAAGTTCAGAGAAAAAGATCAGACAAAAGTTTCAGTTAGGCCCTATCCCACAGAGACACATCTGAAACTCTGATTTGCTCCAACCCTGCAGGCTGTTTGTGCCTGGGGAGAGGAGAGTTCAGTGTTCCAGATGACTGGCAAGCTTGAATGTCATTGCTCACTGCCATGCAAGCCCTGAAACCTTGGGAGCTCCATGGAAGGCTGTCCGGAGTGATGCTTAATGTCAATTACACTTAATGTCACTGCACTGTATTCTCTTAGCCAGATATGTTTCATTGCAAGAGATCATGATTCCTAGAAAAAAAGAAAGGAAGGAAGGAAGGAAGGACAGAAAGAAGGAAGGAAGGATGGAAGGAAGAAAGGAAGGAAGGAACGAAGGAACGAAGGAAGGAAAGAAAGAAGTCTTTACAAAAATAACAATGAGCTGCTTTTGAGGGTACTGTGTATTGGCCCAATGACTAAAACATCTTTCAACATGTCTCCCTATCAGGCATTTCTTACACAACCTCTGTGCTTAAGATCTTTTACTGCAGAGTTTGGCTGTGGCATATGTTACATGCAACATGAAAATATACAGGAGGCAATATGGAGGTCAAAGGAAAACAAGAGCAGGTAATTGGCAAATGTTTTCCTAATCTGAGCTATAAAGCAAATCAGAATTAGATGACCTCGAGGGGTACATTGATCTGGGTTGTCACATCAAAGTGGNATCAACTGAGTGACTTAAAGGACAGAAGTTTATATTCTCACAATTGTGGAAGCTGAAGTGTGGGATTGAAGTGTTAGGATGGTTTCTTCCATGGCCTGTATGTGCCTTCTTTCATGTCTCTGCATGGTCTTCTCTCTGCACCTTTTTGTGTCCTAATCACCTCTATGTATTTGTCTGTAATATTGGAGCATCCCCTTGGTGGAAGAGAACAGCTTGAGAAAATGAATAGAAATTATAAGGGCCGAGGGCTGGGCTGCACACAGACTTTCTCTTCCAAGCTGAGTAGTGAAACAAACAACANTAATGTGCACATCCAGGCCTGCGCTGTTATTAAGAGTTNCATAAACATTACCTCGTTTTCATAACTAGAATATCACCCTAATAACCTCNTATTAAAAGAGCTTATATTTGAAAGAAATCAGCGGGGTGCGGTGCTTGTAACTGTAATCCCAGAACTCAGGCTGAAGCATTAGGAGTGCAGCAAACTCTAGGCTAACCTGGACTAGAGTGTCTGAAAATAGTAATAATAACAAGAGACTGTCTCTACATACAGCCACATTCTGAAGTCCTGGCGGTTAAGACTCCAATACAAGGACTCTGAGAGCACGTGGTGCAATCCCTACATGTGAAAAGCTATGCAAATCTATCAATAGGGCGTCTGTGCCACATGCAGTGCTACGGGAGTGAACTCAGATGGGAAAACTGCCAGTCACTGGTGTGGTTTGAAGGAAGCTTTCCGGACAAGTGGGAACTGTGTTAGCTAGAGGGGAGGTGTGTAAAGTTTGCGTGAGGGGAGAGAGTGGAAGTGGAAGCAGAGAGCACTCTAGATGGAAGGATTGGCACAGAAAATGTTCAGATCTGGCTCTAAGAAGACATGTTCAGAGTTTGAATAGAGTAACTTTTTAAGATTGGAGCATT
>LZPO01087143.1:570391-584524 GCA_001675575.1 Neotoma lepida
TGCCCTGTGCATGCTACCCTCTGGCATCTGCATTGCTCATTAGAGGTTTTCCCTCTTTCCAGTCTCCTATTATGTTGGAACCTTGGGAACTCACACTGAGATCAAGAGAGTGGCAGAGGAAAAGGTTACCTTGCCCTGTCATCATCAACTGGGGCTTCCAGAGAAAGACACCCTGGACATTGAATGGCTGCTCACNGATAATGAAGGGAACCAAAAAGTGGTAAGTACCNTCCTAGCTTGAGTTGCTCTCCTCTNTGCCCTCGCTTTTGCTTTCTTCAAGTCTTTCTCATCTAACATTAACCTGAACGACTTCACACATAAAACTACANAAAAGGACCAGGGTGGTACACACCTATAATCTTAGCACTCAGGAGGCATGGGCAAGAAGAACAGGCAAGAAGCTAGCTTGGGCTGTATANTAAAACCTTGTCTNCCAAAAGAAAAGAGAGAATAGAAGAGCATTTGGGTTGTGGGGGTAAGAGAGTCTTTGGGCTGGGCAGAATTAGTCNAAAGCCACCTGGCACTGGGGAAAGGAGTCTGCACCGTTGACATCTTCACCTAAGAAGGGAGCTAAGGTGCATCATCTTGCTCCCCAATCTAGGTGGTAGAGCTCAAAGCCCAGAACTCTCTTCCTCCTGCTTCTCTGAAACTATTGTCACCTGCCCAGGTTTTGGATTTGTGCAGTCATGACTTCCAGGTTCTAAAGATCATAGACTATGACAAATAACATGTGACACACAAGGACAAGAACAGGACATGAATGACAATGCTGTTCACAAATGTGGCTAGCCCAAGACTACTGCTGGCTCTAAAGTAAAAAAAAATAAAGAAACAGGCTTGGGACTTCCCCACTCAGTGTAGGTAGAGCCATGATGGGGTTTGGTGTCCCATGCTTCTGGCAGTGCAGACAAAAGCTGTAGTGCTCAGCCTCTTGACGATGCCCAGTGCTGCCTGTCATTAGACACTTTGACTAAGTAACCTACAGTTACCATCCTTTCTGCCTTGCCTGCGGCTGGGGTCTTCCTCATTCTTCAACATTTAGTTATTCTCATTTACGTGCTGACTTACCATTGTTTTTATGCAAAGACTTNTCTTTTTNTTTCTTTTTTTCTTTTAGTATTTATTTTGTGTATATGAGTAACCTGTCTTCATGCACACCAGAGAGAATCAGATCCCATTACTGATGGTTGTGGGCCACCATGTGGTTGCTGGGAATTGAACTCAGGACCTTGGGTAGAGCAGTAGTGCTCTTAACCACTGAGCCATTTCTCCAGTCCCTGACTTGTCTTTTTCTTAAGACTCTGTGGTTGAGGAAGGTTGGAATAATGGATGGATAAGAAACCTAATTCCTTAGACACACGAGTCAGTCATAGAGTTGGGGGTGTGTTGCTGAGTTTTAAAATCTAGAATGTGTTCTATTATTACCAGCCTTGCAGACACATTTATAGGGCATCTATGTTTTTGTCATGGTCAANCCTAGTGACCAAGAAACCACTGTGAGAGGTATTGGCATGTCTCATCTGGTATCTGAGGTGCGTAGCCTGTCCCTTCATAAGATCTGGCCTTGCTGTGTGTCTGAAGCCAACTGCACTCTTCTGAACCTGTCTTTGTCTTTAGAACTACTATGTAAATGAGGAAGTGTGTCCTACATCCCATTAGGCAAATTTCTCCATAAGCAGAAATGTTATTCAACTTAGGATAAGGTTACATCTCCATAAACCAACAGGAAATGTCACAAACTCAGCATGCATGTAATATACCTATCCACTGAATATCAAGGTGGGACCTAGCCTACCTTAAATATATTCATATCATTTTTGCCTAGGGTTGGGCAAAATGGTCTAGCATAATGCCTATTCTGATTAATAGAGTGTCACATGTCTTATGTGAAATAAGATTTTTGTGATTTTTTTTATGTGTGTTGGTATTTGGCCTGCATGTATGTCTGTGTGAGGGAGTCAGATCCACTGGAACTGGAGTTACAGGCAGTTATGAGCTGCCGTGTGGGTGCTGGGAATCGAACCCAGGTCCTCTGGAAGAGCAGACAATGCTCTTAACCACTGAGCCATCTCTCCAGCCCTGTGATTTTTTTTTTTAATCTATAACTTGGGGAGTCTTTTAAATTTGCCTTCTTTTTTTAATGGAGCTTTGCTTCTTTCTCTGGTTTTTTTTAAAAAAAAAAGAAAGAAAGAAAGAAAAGAAAAGAAAAGAAAGGAAGTTTGTCCTTTCCTCTGAATGCCCCTGTTATTAATTTCGTAGCATGGTTTGTGCTGGGAGAAGCTAAGGTTTCCACTAAAAATCCTCTCAGGATCACACTGGAGTTTAACCTGCTTACACGGCTGCCTGTGTCACCTTGTTGTGTGATCCCGCTTGTCATCCTGTTCTCATAGCACGTCCTCCAAAGANGACCTGTTCTCTGCAGAGCAAGGTCACCTTAACCTGAATGTGTTTACTCTGAGGATGTCTTGGTCAGTCATAGACATACTATTCTCAGCTCTGAATGCAGGAAACCGGAGTTCCTGTAATAAAAGCCAGAGAACAACCCTGAAAAAGACTCTCCTCTGACCAGACTTGGGTCCAGCTCCTGACTTCTTCACGATCTCAGGCTGCCTTTTCTGTCCTGGTGGGATCTGTTTGGAGTGAGAGTCCTGGCAAGTNAGTTCAGCAAACTTCTTACGCTGGGCATCTGCCCATCTTCAATATCGAATCAACTGGCCAACGTTCCACAAAAATCCTGAGTCAACAGAGACGGAAACTCTTACCTCTGATGTTTCTTAATAATTCAAGGCCCCATTTATCCTTTGAGTCAAAGTTGAGCTGATCTCTGTCCCCAACTCACGAACTGACAGCAAGTCCCTACAGCTGTCATTACTACCCCAATGGAATAGGTGTTCCCCCCATCTTTAACGGGTATTGCTGAATATTTTCTCTTTTGTGGGTGTTTGTGGTTTATCACTACTCACTCCGAACACCTCCTGGTTTTCTCTTTAACAACCACACATGTAGCTTTTGCCCAAAAGTTTTCATTTGAAGTAAAAGGANAAAAAACAGCTGCTGAGTTATATGGCCAAACTACGTAAGAGTGGGGAAGTGAACATAGGTTTAAAAGCACCACTCACCTGGCTCTATGCAGTCATAAGTTCCTAACTCACCTTCAGCTGGTGATCTAAGGATGGTTGTCTATTCTGTCATTCAGACCCCAAAGATTTATTTAGAACTCGCTCTATGCCATTCTAGCTGCCAGGATGCAACTGTGAAGAGGCTGTCATATCACTGCCTCCTGGGAGCTCACAGTGAAAGACATTCAATAACTTGAGAGGAAAGGACGGGAAAGGAGCTGGGGACATAATGCACTTGATGAAGCACTTACTCAGAATGCACAAAGTCCTGGGTTCAACCCACAGCATCCATCAACTCCAGTTGGATGTGGCAGTGCACACATGTAACCCTAGCACTCATGAGGTGGAAATGGGAAGATCAGAAGTTCAAGGTCCTCCTCAGCTACATAAAGAGTAGGGGTGGTATAGCCTTTGCTACATGAGACCCTATCTCAATGAATAAGCAAAGATTTAGTCTTCCAGAAACTATAGCNATTTCAGCACATGGTGCTTTTTTGTTTCTTTTGTTTTCCTTTATGAAGGCAAGAATTGTCACCTTTTTACTGAAGGGAGACTTTATGTCTTCTCTTCAGCATATCCAAATTTTTACCATTTCTCTGCTTTAATCTGTGAGTCAGGTTCCTTGAACATAAGTACTACAATACCTGGANAGCCATCCAAGAACAGTGTGCTGCTAGATGACTGATGAGTGGGTCACCTNTACAGCATGGACAGGCTGGATAAAGGTACAGTGTATGGCTCAGGCAGGCTGGGATGGGACTGCAGAAACTTCCTCTCACTGCTCAGAACTGTGCACAATTTAAACCATGCGTACTGGTTGTTTCTGGATTCTTTTGGCGGGGGTAGGGGGATGGACGGACGGACGGTGGGGGGCATTCAAGACAGGGTTTCTCTATGTAGCCCTGACTCTCTTGGGTAGACCAGGCTGGCCTCCAACTCAGANATCCACCTGCCTCTACCTCTGAAGTTGCAACCGCCACCACCACCTGGCTATTTCTGGAACTTTCATTCACTGCTTTTGGACAGTGATTGGCTTCAGGTAATGAAACCNCAGAAAGTGAAACTAGAGATAAGAGGATTGCTACATAAAGCCAGAACTACCCCCCAAGACTTGATGGAGGAAGAGGTCAGGGACAGCTTCCTGTAAAAGGAAAAAAGAAAGCTGATGTAAAACTTTTGTTTGCTTTTTTGAGACAGAATCTTGCTATACAACCCAGGGTGTCCTCAGACTCATGGCAGTCCTCCTGTTCTGCTTCTAAGAACGCTGAGGTCAGGGCTGGANAGATGGGTCAGAGGTTAAGAGCACTGGCTGCTCTTCCTGAGGTCCTGAGTTCAGGTCCCAGCAACTACATGGTGCCTCACAACCNTCTGTAATGAGATCTGGTGCCNTCTTCTGGTGTGTAGGCATACCTGCATGTGGAATACTATATACATAATAATGATAATGATAATAATAAAAGAATGTTGAAATCCCAGGTATTTACTGCCACACGCAATATTTTTATTTTTGAGATAGATTCTCCATCGCTCAGGCTGGCTCTAGATTTGAAATTCAACCTCTCGGGTCCTGGAATTACAGGCATAGACCACAACATGCAGCTTTGGTCTAAGTCTCTGAAATATTCCTGAAGAAAACACAACAGCACAGACTTCAAGGCTGGGAAATCCTAANCAGCTAGAGTAGTGGAGTTAAAGACGTAAGGCTGTAGGGGCTGCAAGGAAGATNTCCCAGTCGTACTAGGGAGTTTAAAACTGTTCTTATAATAATGTCCTGGAGTTTTAGAAAGAGTTTAAGAGTGCTAGGGACATGTTGCATTTTAAGGCAATCACTCTGACACAGGTAACTGGAGCTAAGAGAACCCCTCAACTAAAAGCAGGCATAATTTCATACTGTACAATAAAGGTTTCCCTTCCTCTGCCTCCTCCTCTACTTGACTCATGCTTTAGTGAGTGCACAAACATGCACAGACACATACACGCACACACACACATACACAAAAAGAAAAGTTTAAAAACATTTTTTTACCCTTACTTGTATATCCCAGACTGGCTTTAAATTCCCATTTTACCCTGTCAAGCTCCTGAATGCTGATTCTGCAGGCATTCACCACCGTACCTAGTTTACAATAATTTAAACCACAGTCATGCGTACTTGGGAATCTCAAGACGGAGACAAGAAATAAATAGTGGGTAAAGCTGCCAGGACTTTACAACTTCCAGGGTGTTGAGAAAGGAGTGAGGCTGAGGGTGACTGCAAGAGACAGGAGAGGCTGAAATAGACATGGCGTGTAAAGTGGGCTAAGCAGTGACGCAAATCACAAGTTTAGCTTTGCATTTCAATTTGAGAAATGTTTTTATCTATTTGTCTAGGATGCTCAGAACAGGCAGGGAACATCTAGGGGTGAGTAGGCAGTCCCGGGAACTCGTGTATTTCAGTCTTGGTAGTATAGCCAAAGAATTCAAGTATTTGTTTCCTTTGTCCTAAGGCTGGATAAATTTCAAAAGGGAGACTGGCCATCCCCTCCCAAAAGTCAGCTGGCAACACAATAAAATTTTTCTCTATGTTCTCAGATTAAGAAATTAAAACAGGAGGCTGGAGAGATAGTTCAGTGGTTAAGAGCACTGGCTGCTCTTCCAGAGGACCCAGGTTTGATTCCCAGCACTCACATGGCAGCTCACATCTGTCTGTAACTCCAATTCCAGGGGACACGACACCCATGGCAAAAAAANCAATGCACATAAAAATTNAAAAAAAAGAAAAGAAAAAAGAAATTAAAACGGAAATTGTCCAGTTCCCATGGTAACCTCTTGCATGTCNCTCTTCTTCCCTCTGGCTTTGAGCATGAAGACCCCTGACTGAAAACAAACAGAAACCAGGTAGCTCAGAGGGTAAAGGGGCTTGCAGTTCAATCCATGGGACCCACATGGTGAAAGGAGAGAACTCATTCCCACAAGCTATCTTCTGACTTCCACTCACGTGCCACGGCATGCACAAACACACAAATAAATAAGTAAAAATGAAACAGACAAGCAATTTTGCANTTACTTCACAGGCCAACAACACAGCAGAGAGAGGAGCTGCCAGACTGCTGAGCAGATTCATCTGTTCCATACGAGTTGTAACAAGTTGACCCAGGTCCCCTGGAACTTCGTAAACACAGCCTCACAACAGCTGTAATTCATCTAGTTACTTCTTTTGTTTATTTGCAAAATGGCTAGATTGCCTTTCTCTGTTCTATCAGAGGATATATACAGTTTACTCTCATCACTACCTTTTTCTACAATTAAAATAATCAGGCCAGCCAGGGGACTCAGTGGATAAAGGCCCTTGCAGCCAAGCCTGATGACCTGAGTTTGATCCCAGGGACCAACTTGGTGGAAAGAGAGAATCTGCTCCTACAGGTTGTTCTCGGACATGCACTGTGGTTTGTGTGCCTACAAGTCATGTGTGCATGCGTACCTATACACAGACAGAAACACACACACACACACAATAAATACAAGTAGCCAGGTGTGGTAGTGCACACTTTTCATCCCAGCACTCAGGAGGTTGAAGGACGTGGATCTGTTTCAGGACAGTCAGGGCTGCGTAGTGAAACCCTGTCTAAAAAAAAAAAGAAAGAAAAAGAAAAAAAGGTTGGGGGAGGGTACCATACTAACCCGGGGACAGGAAGGGCTATACGCAAAAGGCAGCCTATGTGGATGTTTCTTGAGCAAAAATAAGAGAAGAGGCACTTCTGTTTTTTTGGTTTTTCAAGACAGGGTTTCTCTGTGTAGCTTTGGAGCTTGTCTTGGAACTCACTCGGTAGTCCAGGCTGGCCTCGAACTCACAGAGATTCACCTGCGTCTGCCTCCCGAGTGCTGGGATCAGAGGCATGCGCCACTGCTGCCTGGCTAAGAGGCACTTCTGAAGGAGAAGACTCCATGATCATGGCCAAAGACACCAGAAACAAGCAACATTAGAGCTAGGTTTAGTGGTAGCACACGGGATCCCAGGGCTTGTGAGGCTGACNCANGAGAATCATGANTTAGAGGCTGATGGTGACATTTGTGAGCTACAGCAATGAAAGTCACTGTCGTTCCCAGAGAAACCAATCAGCTTTGTCCAAAGGAAAGCATACACTGCTTTTAGTCCTAATTCTCATGTGACCTGNTTGTAACATCTTCCTGCTTTTGTTTGTTGGTTTGTGTTTTTANTCTGAGACAGGTTTTCATAGCCTGGAACTTGCTTTGTAGCCCAGGCTGGCTTCAGACTAGTGACCGTTCTGCTGTGGCATNGTGAGCAATGAGATTATAAGTGTTTGTTAGCACGTTTCTCTCCTTACTGGTTTTTAGTCATTTACTGAGTAAAATAAAAATTCCTGACACCATGCTCATTTTTCATGTAATGAGTCACAGTTTTACCTTTTTCAAAAGTTATCTTTTAACNTTTCTCAACACTCATTTCCTTTGTGTTGTATAATTTCCAGCACAGCACCAAGCACGTGGTNTGTGGGTCTGTCTTGTTTTGCTTTAAGACAAGGTAATGCTGTAGTCCAGGCTGTCCTCAAATTCATGTACCTCAGCTTCCCAAGTGCTGGGTTTATGGGTGGGAATCACTGCACCTGGCTCAGAGTATGATTTTAATAAAAGCGTATTGAATGCAGAGCTGGTAGCCCAGCTAAAGATCACAACTGTACATAAAATCAGACAGCTGAACAGGGTTCCATGGACACGCCCAACATTACAGAAAGCAANTGGTCTACCCATTTCCAAAGTCTTTGACAATTGTTCTTCAAAGGAAAATGGTTAAGAGACTGTGTAACTCAGTGGCAGCTTGTGCTCAACACGCACAAGGCCCTGGGTTCAATTGTCAGTCCCCAAAAGGAATAAAAGAAAGAAAAGGTACAAAGAAATACTACGGATGAGAGCACAGTGAAGAAAGCCTTCCCAGCCTGTCATATTAGGGAAAGTTTCATGAGAAGTTAACATTAACTTCAAACTTCCAAGAATGAACAGGGCTTTGGCNCCTTTCCTGGANCTCACTTGGTAGCCCAGGCTGTCCTTGAACTCACGAGATCCGCCTGCCTCTGCCTCCCGAGTGCTGGGATTAAAGGCGTGCACCACCACTGCCGGGCTGAACAGGGCTTCTTAATGTGGAGATAGAGAGAAGGGAAAAATTACCTAAGTGGGGCGGGCGACACAGTCGGCAAAGGCCAGGATGGGCCACAGAGAAAGTGCAACCCATATTGATGACAGGGAAATGAAGCAAGCTGCTGGTCCTCAGCTGTGTGAACTGAACCAGTTGGGAAGGACATTAGGGTAGCAGTGTGGTGGTGATTTTGAAACCCCTAGGCCGAGTCTGGTCATCTCTCAAAGGCGGTAAGGAGCCATTAGAGTTTTGAGCCAAAGGAGCGAAGGCACATTTCACGTTGGTAAGATTGACTTGACAGCTTTTTGTAACGGAGATTAGATAGATCAGAAATACACCATAACCAAGAAGAAGCCAGACAGGGATGAGCTCACTCCAGGTATAGTGGTGGGCACCTATATATAGTCCCAAGTATTTGGATGCTGAGGCAGGAGGATTGCTAGACCTTGTCTCTGCCACTCAAGTGCTGGGATTCCAGGCCTATGCCCGCACTTGCCCCCACAGTGCTGGTATTTGAAGGTAAGAGGACAGTACTGAATAAACACAAATATAATAAGATATCGTGTTTAGTATTCTCTCATTCTTTTCTCTCTTCCCCTAANANCTTNAGCTAGCTCTTCAGAGTAGGAGCTGTGCCTTACTTCTCTTTGGTTTCTCTGTGTTGGGCAGTATCTGACATAGAAGCTTTGAGAAAGATGTTTTCTTCTCTCTCTGCATTTTTTTTTTACTCAGCAAATATTACTAAGCTTCTCTGTTTAGAACCGCTGAGGAGTTTGGATAGCGTGCACGTTTTATGGACAGCTTTGACTTCTCACGAAAACCTCTGCTGAGTGGCAGAGCAGCATCACATGGCTGGGGCTGGGTGAAGGCTCTTGGGTGAAACAANTCGGAACAGCTGTGTCCAGAAATGTGCCTGGGAAATCCCCATATGCTTTCGTGCTTACTGCGGGGCCGTTCTGTGGGTCTGGAATGCTCCCCTCTTCCTGCCTCTCATCCCTTATGTAGCCTGCTTATCTTTNAGATTCAAATAGCACCAACTTTTCTGGCACATCNTTCCTGCTATGTCCTGAGTAAACCAGGGAAATGTATTCTGTGTTTGTGTTCCTCTCCTTGCTAATTTCACTGAATTGTGATTGAAATCAAGGAAAAGGTTTTGCAAGTCTGAATGGCTTTTCCATGTCTGGTGGGAAACAGTCATTCCGTGTTTGCTGGTGTCTAAACCAAAGAGCATGGCAGAGCTGCAGTTAAAGGACTGAGGTTTTGGTGGACTCCANCGGTGTGGCTTTTGTCACTAACAGGAATGACAACTAAGACGATCTAAGGAAAAAGCAAAGACTTGCAGGCTGTAGGGAAAGAGTAAAGACCTGCAGGCTGATTCAGAGCAGGCAGAATGCATTGACTAGGAAGGAATGGCTTTCTTTTCTTAGGGAAATCTAAAATGTGTTTTCTCTAACTGGGAAAACAAAGATGCCAAGCTCANGTGTTTTGTGGAAGAAATGTGATTTTTCTAAGCAATTTTTTAAAAAACTTTTTTAATGATTTATTTATATTTATTTTATGCACATTGGTGTTTTGCCTTCATGTATATTTATATGAGGGTNCCAGATCCCCTGGAACTAGAGTTACAAACATTTGGGAGCCATGTGGGTACCAGGAATTGAACCTACATCCTTTGGAAGAGCAGCCAGTGCTCTTAACTGCTGGGCCATCTCTCCAGTCCTCCAAGTAACTTATTCTTATCTGTGGGGAAAGCAAAGGGGGTGGGGGAGGCAAACCCTGACCCTCCAGGCCGGGCCTGAGTTCTAATCCTCAACCTTTTCAGATCCTTTGACTAGGTTTTCAATTGTGTAATGGTCTTATTTATTTACTTGTTTATTTATTCACCCACGTACTCCTTTAGTGTGAGTGGGTGTCAGGGGGAGGAGGGGGGCGGGGTCAGCATCATGTCCTGCTGTTACCTGAGTGCTGAGGGGAAGCTCAGGTCCTGGTGTGTGAGCTGTAACCACTTTGCTGACTGAGCCATCTCCCCAGCCTTGAGTTCTCAANTCCTGCAAGAACAAAATGGATTATTGGGACTCCCTGGCAAGATAGCTCAAGCAGTAGAGGTGATAAACCCAGCAGTCTGAATTGCATTCTGGGGACTCACGTGGTGGAAGGAGAGAATNCACTTCCACAGGTTGTCCTCTGACCCCCACATGCTAATGTAAACACATACACATACAAAATGGATAAAATTTTAAAATATTTTTAAAAACATTTTCTTCATTTTCCTCTCTTCTCCTCCATTTTTAAATCTTCTGGGGAGACTATTAATAGACAGTTAAATAAATCTAAGAGAAAAAGCAAAGACTTGCAGGCTGTAGGGAAAGAGCCTGGGAATGTGCCTGGGAAATCCCCATATGCTTTGGGTATCTGTGGAATATAAGGATATACACCTGCAAACCCCACACTTGGGAGGTGGGGACAGGAGGTAGAAGATCATCCTCAGCTACACAGACAGCTCAAGGCCAGTCTAGACTAGAGACGTACACACTCACTCTGTCTCTCTGTTTCTCTCTCTCGGTTTTTCAAGATAAGGTTTCTCCGTGTATCTCTGGCTGTCCTGGAATTTGTTTTGTAGACCACGCTGGCCTCAAACTCAGAGATCTGCTTGCCTCTGCCTCCCAAGTACTGGTATTAAAGGCGTGCGCCATCATGCCTGGCTATTAGAGACCCTGTCTCACCACCAACAAAAATGAACTCAGTGGCTACAAAGACCTATGTTCTGCCATCTGTAAAATGAGGAAAATAATGACTTGTAGGGGAGGGGACTACTTGACAAAATGTGATAAGAAATACAACATACCAAAGCAACTAACATACAGAGTGCAGTGCACTTCGAAGAGATCGCACTCAAGTGGTAGAAAAATGCAGACGACAGAAAAGGTTACAGAGAAGATGGAGGCATTTCGTCCTGACCCTTATCTTTTATCCTCAGTTCTTTTCAGAGGCAACCACAGATGCCATCTACTGTGCACCCCTGCAGAAACACTCTGCCTAATGTAGTTGTCCANATCCAAGCAACTNAAAATGGAGTAGTTCTGAGTACTTAATGAAGTTGTTAGGACTTTATAAATAAAGGCTACACAGGCCAGGTGTAGTGGTGCATACCTTTTGTTCCAACACTCTTGAGGCAGAGGCAGGAGGATTTCTATGATCAGGTCTACATAGTGAGTTCCAAGCTAGCCAGGTCTACCACAGTGAGACTCTTCCTAAAATAAACAATTAATAAGTAAATACTACACAGAGAGATATAAAGTATTATGAAACAGCAAAGCCTAAGCAAATATATTATACTTGGATTCTAATAATGATCTCTTAGGCCTTTAGAATCAACCCAAACTTGACTGCTTTGTATCACTTTCTTCCTCTCCTCTTCCTCCTCTTCTTCCTCTCTCTCTCTCTCTCTCTCTCTCTCTCTCCTCCCTCTCTCTCTAGACAGGATTTTGTTTTGTAGCCCAGACTGGCCTGGAACCTGTGATCCTATTTCCTCAGGCTCTCCCCGGTGCTGGGATACTAGATGTGCACTACCACGCCTGGCCCCTTCTTCATCTTGACAGCAGAAGGGGGAGGGGAAGAGTCCCACCCCTTGACTCTGCCTCTGTCTGTCTCCCCAGGTTATTACTTACTCCAGTCGTCATGTCTACAATAACTTGACTGAGGAACAGAAGGGCCGAGTGGCTTTTGCTTCCAACTTCCTGGCAGGAGATGCCTCGCTGCAGATTGAGCCTCTGAAGCCGAGTGATGAAGGCCGCTACACCTGCAAGGTGAAGAACTCAGGACGCTATGTTTGGAGCCATGTCATCCTAAAAGTCCTAGGTAAGGCAGGACCCTAAGATAAATGCCTGCCAGATCTCTGTGAGTTCGAGGCCAGCCTGGTCTACAGAGTGAGTTCCAGGACAGCTAGAGCTACACAGAGAAACCCTGTCTTGAAAGAGATAAATAGCTGTATTTTACGGGGTGTCAAGGGGGACATAGCCAGATGCACATGGTGGTAAAATCACCTATTTAATTCTTGTCGTGTGCACTTAGACATCACCTGGTCCAGTTCCCATAAAGAAGCATTTATGTTTTAGATTTTAGCCATAATTAGAGAAGAAAACATAATTATTATAATTATAACTTTTTAACTTTATTTTATTTAGTGTACGTGCATGTGTGTCTGTGTCTGTGTGTGTGTGTCTGTGTGTGTGTGTATACATGTGTGTGCTACAGCCTTCGTGCAAAGGCCAGAGGACAACTTTCAGGACTTGCTTCTTCTCTCTTTCCACTGTTGGTCCCGGGGACTGAACTCAGGACTCCAGGCTCACACAGCAAGTGCTTTTACCCACTGAGCCATCTCAATGACCCATCATTATGATTTTCCCATGGCAGCTCATTTATAAAATTTAAACATCCTCTAATATTTGAATAATTTCCTTTGAATACTTGAATAATTACTTCCAAACTCCTGATTTGCTATCCTTGTTCAATATCAGTAAAAACTATGTTTAACTTTCCTAAAATTCCCAGTAAATAACAGCGTCTGTTTTTTGAGAAGTGACATGGGGGNAGATCTCTGTGAGTTCGAGGCCAGCCTGGTCTACAGAGTGAGTTCCAGGACAGCTAGAGCTACACAGAGAAACCCTGTCTTGAGAGAGATAAATAGCTGTATTTTACGGGGTGTCAAGGGGGACATAGCCAGATGCACATGGTGATAAAATCACCTATTTAATTCTTGTCGTGTGCACTTAGACATCACCTGGTCCAGTTCCCATAAAGAAGCATTTGTTTTAGATTTTAGCCATAATTAGAGAAGAAAACATAATTATTATAATTATAACTTTTTTAACTTTATTTAGTGTACGTGCATGTGTGTGTGTGTCTGTGTGTGTGTGTCTGTGTCTGTGTGTATACATGTGTGTGCTACAGCCTTCGTGCAAAGGCCAGAGGACAACTTTCAGGACTCACTTCTTCTCTCTTTCCACTGTTGGTCCAGGGGACTGAACTCAGGACTCCAGGCTCACACAGCAAGTGCTTTTACCCACTGAGCCATCTCGATGACCCATCATTATGATTTTCCCATGGCAGCTCATTTATAAAATTTAAACATCCTCTAATATTTGAATAATTTCCTTTGAATACTTGAATAATTACTTCCAAACTCCTGATCTGCTATCCTTGTTCAATATCAGTAAAAACTATGTTTAACTTTCCTAAAATTCCCAGTAAATAACAGCGTCTGTTTTTTGAGAAGTGACATGGGGGTTTCCGAGGCACTGCAGGTTCTACCAGCTGAGGGATGCTGGAGAGAGGGACAGGGGGAGGGTGATCGGGCTTCAGGAGGTGAAGCATGGCTAGATGAGCTTCAACTCAAAACTGAACAAAGGTTGGCAAGGTGGATGGCTAAATAAACGGCCGAGCAGGGTGTAGTTCTTCCTCTGAATCTGTCATCAGGAAAATTTCTGCATGATCACATTTTTCAAATTTTTTTTTTGCCAGTGAAACCCTCCAAGCCCAAGTGTGAGCTGGAAGGAGAGCTGACAGAGGGCAGTGACCTGACGCTGCAGTGTGAGTCTGCCTCGGGAACGAAGCCCATTGTATATTATTGGCAGCGAATCCGGGAGAAGGAGGGAGAGGATGAACACCTGCCGCCCAGATCTAGAGTTGGTACGTCATCTTCCTGTCAGTCTTCAGGGCCAAAAATACAATACAGTGTCCATGACTTCCAAATCTGCCAGGCCAGCAGCACTCCACACGCCCTTGACCAGGCTGAGGAATCTCTGTTTTGTGCGGTTGTCATTGGCTTGTGTGGTTGTTATTGGTTTGTTTTGCTCTGGTTTGGTTTGGTTTAGGATCTCATAT
>LZPO01087143.1:588595-598780 GCA_001675575.1 Neotoma lepida
AATAAATAAATAAATAAATAAATAAATAAATAAATAAATAAATAAATAAAATAGTACCAACTAGGTATGGAAGCTCATATATATAATCTCAGCAGTAAGGACTCAAAGTCAGTCTGGGCTGTAAACCAAGGCCCTGTTTCAAACATTCACATACACACACACACACACACACACACACACACACACACACACACAAATAATAATACCAATTCTTAGAAAGGTCATGTATTGAAACAACAACAATACAATGGTTCTTTAGCCAGCCCTGGTAGTACATATCTGTTATCTCAATACTTGGGAGAGAGGCAAAAAGATCAGGAGTTCAATGTCATTCTCTTACATGAAGAATTTGAGGTCAGTTTAGGCTTTATGAAACCCTGTCTCAAAAGTCATTCTTTAGCCGAGTGGTGGTGACCAACACCTTTAATCTAGAGGTAGACACAGGCAGATCTCTGAGTTTGAGGCCAGCCTGATCTACAGAATGAGTTCCAGGACAGCCAAAGCTACACAGAGAAACCCTGTCATAAAACAAAACAAAAAAATTTTGTTAAATAAAGTAATAAATGGGAGAGGGGAACCCACCCAAGTACTTCTATATTCTTGGCCAGAATATAAATTTCAGCACCTTTTATTATAATCTTAGATTTGGAAAGAGAAACTATAGCGTAGTGAAATTTCAGAGGAGATTACGTAAACCCTGAGTGCACATTGTGATAGAGTGTCAAGGGAGTGTGTCCTTGTCACTGCTGTCACGGACACAGACCAGTCATTGCTGCCTTCGACCTCTAAGACTCGGACTCTAACCTGATGGATTACTTTCCTGTTTNAGATCCTGAGTAAAGGAATCATTCCATTTATCACTTCTTCTATGTCACATTTTGTTTCTGAAATTCTGCATTGTTTCGTTGTTGCTTGTAGCTGTAATATGTTGGCTAGTGTTGAGGTTCTCTGGGTTTAGGGGAAAGGAAGGTGTAGGGAGATGAAACTCAGCGCCTGGCACATCCTTTTTTTGTTGTTTTTGTTTTTTGTTTTTTGTTTTTTGTTGGTTTGTTTTTGTTTTTTGGAGACACAGTTTCTCTGTGTAGCCTTGACTGTCCTGGAACTCACTCTGTAGACCAGGCTGGCCTTGAAATCACAGCAATCTGCCTGCCTCTGCCTCCCAAGTGCTGGGATTGAAGGCATGTGCCACCACCACCCAGCAAGCCTGGCACATTCTAAGCAAGCAGCCTACTACTGAGTTACATCCTCAGACTTTGGCTTTCATCTTTCTGAGAAAGAGTCTTGCTATGTAGCTGATGTTGGCCTTGAACTTTCTAGAAAACCATACTGGCTTCAAACTCAGGTATTCCTCCTGCCTCGACCTCCCAAATGCTGAAATTACAGTGTTTCCCACCAACTGGGCATTCTCATTGTTCTGCAGTGTTTTGTTGTACAAGTATGCCACAATTATTAATCCATTCTATTAATATATTTTATTAACATATATTACTTATTGAGTCAGGGCTCACTGTGCAACCCAGGGCTTCAGTAGACTTTCATTTTTTTTAAAGATTTATTTATTATGTATACAGAAGAGGGCACCAGATCTCATTACAGATGGTTGTGAGCCACCATGTGGTTGCTGGGAATTGAATTCAGGACCTCTGGAAGAGCAGTCAGTGTGCTTAACCTCTGAGCCATCTCTCCAGCCCTAGACTTTCTATATAGCCAATGATAGCTTCAAACCCACAGAAGGTCTGCTGCCTTTGCCTCTCAAATTCTGGGATTATGGGCATGTGCCACCATGCCTGTTATTTATCCCATTCAAATTTAGACAGAAAAATACATTCCATTGTATCCAGTAACATTTCTGTGAATTTATCCTTTAGAGATATTTCAAAAGTATGCAAACATACATGGAAATTAATGAAATATTATTTTAATTGTGAAAAAGTAAGAAACAACTTTAATTTCTGTTAGTAGATAATTCATTCAGATTGTGTATTGGTGGTGTGGCCATAAGGAAAAGAGCATTACTGAACTGAGTTTGTTCACATAAAATAAACCCTAAAGCCAGTGAGATGGCTCGGCAGTAGGTGNTTACTGCCTAGCCTGATGATCTTAATTTGATTGCAGGAATCCTCAAAGTGGAAGGAGAGAACAGATTCATGCAAGCTGTCCTCTGACTTCTGCATACACTCACAAAGGCACACAGGCATATAAAATAAATAAATAAAATGTAATGATAAAATAAGATAAACCCCAGCCTTTCAAGAACCTAGAGATATCTAAAGTCCAATTTTTTTTAAATAATATTTTGCCGGGCGTGGTGGTGTACACCATTAACCCCAGCACTTGGGAGGCAGAGGTAGGAGGATTTCTGTAAGTGTGAGGACAGCCTGGTCTACATAGCGAATTCCAGGTCACCCAAGACCCTGTCTCAGGGGGAAATTGGATAAAAGGTAAATTCTTATAGTAAGAGGCCGTTTAGTTCTTAAAGATAAGCAGGACAAGAGTAAACAGCATTTTCTGTTGACAACACTTTCCAAATAGAAGTGGTACCTTGTACCTGCTTCTATGCACGTTATGTCCAGTCTCGCCCACTCACCATCACCTCCAACTTGCACAGTTAGAAGCATCCTAACTCGTATCCTGGTTTCCTTTCCTTCCTTGAAAACCTCCATTTCCCCTAGAACTGCTGTAGAGTGCTTTCTTGAACGTAACTTGAACCATGTAACTCTTCTATTGCCTCTATACTACAACGGTTGCCTGGCCCATTAGGCCCCATGGGAGCCGGTCCCTTCCTGGGACTTCATCTCCCTGCGCTTCCCTTCCCTTCTCACTGACTCATCACCCCCACCATGCCTTCTGCCTGGAGCACTCTGTGTCTAGTTCACCACAAGACAGTCTTGTCATTTGTAGTTCAACTTAAACACCACTTCAGAGTCCTGCTTGCCCAGACTGAAACTGTGTTCCTCTGTCCTCCCTCCAAATTGCCAGTCATCCACTTTGACACTCCCATCCACTGCCTACAATTATTTGTATCGACTTCTTTATTTATTTGTTTTTTCCCTTTTTGTTGAGTGCAAACTCACAAATAGAAAAACTCTTATCACTCTTTATCATACCTAGAACTGCCTGGCTTAAGGTGGGCACTTAATAATAAATATTTAGCCTATTTCATATTCAAATGAGAGCATATATGTTACTAATGTGAAAATCAAATTTTCCTTTGAGTTCTGAGTTTGAAAGCCACAAGTAATCACACACAGAATTATATGCTGTAGGTTATATTCTATTTTATTTTACCAGTAGAAAAGGGAAGGTAGAGAAAGGGGTACGGGCAGTGATAGAAGATTGCCCAATGGTATCTTATTAGGATTGAAATGTTTTTTAACATGACACAATAACTTTCCCCACCCATTTTATCACGTAAAACAAGCCAGACTTAGTCACTAAAATCTGAGCCAATTGACTGTAAAGTCAGTGGTTCAGTAACTACAGCTTGCAAGAATATGGAAAGGCACAGTCACACAATGTGAGGGTCATGGGGTGTGGTGCTATAAGCTGCCCTGTCCAGGGCTTCTGTCTTGAGAGCTCGTGTGTCTCCTAACTTATGTTTGACTTTACTTCTGTCTGTGCTTCTGAGAAAACAGATGTGCAAAGCATCGGCATGGTAGCAGGAGCAGTGACGGGCATAGTGGCTGGGGCCCTGCTCATTTTCCTCTTGATATGGCTGCTCATCCGGAGGAAAAGCAAAGAGAGATATGAGGAAGAGGAGAGACCTAATGAGATTCGGTAAGCTTCCCTGCTTCTAGGAACTCCCTTTACAGGCCAGGCCCACAGTAACTAGTCAATANAAACATCCCTCATTCCCTCTGCACTGTGGATCTCCTCAAAGGATTATTCTGGCAGGTAGGAAATTACAGTCTAGGGATGGAAGGTGTGACTCACTTTGCTGTGAAACTGTCCTTGNTCTGGCTTGTGTTTCTGTTGCTGAGATAAACAGCAGCAGTATGAGGAGGAAAGGGCTTATTTCCCCATAGAGCTTACAGTACAAAGGGAAGTCAGGGCAGGAACTCAGGCAGGAACCTGGGGGTGGCAACTGAAGCAGAGGCCATGCCGGAGGGTGCAGCTTACTGGCTTGCTCAGCTGCTTTCTTATANAACCAGCGTCATCCCCCGAGGGTGGCCCCACCCACGGTGAGCTGTGCTGACATCACTCATTAATCCAGAAAATGCCCTACAGATTTGCCAAAAGGCAAGTCTGACAGAGACGTTTTCTCAGTTAAGGCTCCCTTTCCAGATGACTCTGCCTTGAGTCAAGCTAACAATCAACCAGCATAATTCTCAACTTTACTTCTGATTCATTCCCACTTAAAAAGGATATATAATAAAAGACGGTATAACCTATAGAACATGAAAGGATTTGAGTACACAGACCCCAAAATCAAGGCAGTTCTATCCAGACCATCTCATGTTGAACTGTATCCTTCTGGCTGGACCTCTGGCTGTCACACAACAAACATTTTCCTAAACTGAGCATTAAGTCTTACAAAATGAGAAGTACTTAGTTCCTTAACTGGCTGCCTTCAAAGTTTTTCGGCTTGAGGAATTTTTTTTTTAAAAAAAAAATCTCTGGAAGAAGTAACTTTAATGGGTCATCACACTCCTGGCAGTACTAAAGTTTATCTTTGCTGTCTGCTTCCCTTTCAGAGAAGATGCGGAAGCCCCCAGAGCCCGCCTTGTGAAGCCTAGTTCCTCTTCCTCAGGCTCCAGGAGCTCACGCTCTGGCTCTTCCTCCACCCGCTCCACAGGGAATAGTGCCTCGAGAAGCCAGAGGACACTGTCCAGTGAAGCGGCACCCCAGCCGGGGCTAGCCACTCAGGCGTACAGCCTAATAGGACCGGAAGCAAGAGGTTCTGAACCAAAGAAAGTGCACCACACGACCCTGACCAAAGCAGAAACCACACTCAGCACAATCCCCAGCCAGAGCAAAGCCTTCCAAACTGTCTGAATCACAGTGGACTTGTGACATGCGCTCTTCCAAAAGTCAGGATCCTATCCTAGCCACCGGAACTCCTTCACCAGCCACACAAGCCCCTCAGCCAGATAAGAACTCACTTAAGTAGCTGCCACCATGGCATGGACTAGTTCCGATGAGCACCTTCCCTATAGGACACCACACAAAGGACATAGGCTGGTCATCTCTGAAAAGGCACCTCACTGTGCCTTTAGAGCAGAGGTGGAGGGAAGGAGGGGCCCAAATTGATTTTGCTGACCAGGACTTGTGGTGAAAACAAGGGGAGAGGTGAGGTTTTGTACACCTGAACCATTTTACCTAGGAATGTTGCGAGTCACCACAGTCAAGAAGTGGGAATCTCATAGATCAATTTTCTATTCATTTCTGCAAATTTATTGGATTAGCGGGATTATTCAGATAGTCAAAACGGAAACCCACAGCCTTATATTACACCTCTCTGCAACATGTACTAGGACAAATGCTTCTAAGAAACTCACCTTAAAAAAAAAAAAAAGGAGACACGTTTTTTCTACCTTGACTTGACTTCATATATCCTAAAGTTTGAACATTAATTTGGGGAGAATTTGAAATAGCGGGAGACAGAGAAACGTGATAAGTTTCTCTTTCCTTATCTGCAACCAACCTTCCGATTTCCATGGAACCCTAAAATAATAACTAAGAAAAGAGTCCAACCAAGAAGGGACATGATTCTGCGAAGAACTTTCCATTTTGATGTTCAGAGGATTGCTAATAGATATCAAAAATATATGCTGGGCAGTTGCTGGCCATGACTCAAACCTGANGCCCCCTAAAGCCTTCTCTACTGGATGTTTCTAGAAGAAACAAGTATTCAGTACAGGTCACTTAATGAATGTCCGTAGGAAAAGAATCCTCTAGAGAAAGTCTCTTAGGGAAGTTGGAAGGTCCTCTTGCATACCACTTCCTGCTCCTCTTGCTGAGAACCCGTGAAACCAGAATTTCAAGACTGATTGGAATAGAGAGGGAAATTAGACCTTTCCCTTAATAGGTCAAAGGACATTTAATACTGGCCCAAACNTGGAGATTCCTCTGCTTCTTTCATTTTAGAAGGATGTGAATGTGGGACCTTTGATTCTAGGCCTTAAATTTTCAAAGATCATTTTCTAAAGGCATTGAAAATACATGCCCCACCACTCCCCACTAAGAGACTGAACCAGAGAGAACTTCAGTCTCTCTCTTCTCAGCCTTTGCCTCCAAGAAAAGTGTAGCTGTGGGCTGGAAGGAACACAAACTACCATTAGGGAGCAGGTGGTAAGAAAAACAAGTGGGTGGCGGGAAAGGGTTCAGCTAATGTCTGTTAATGCTTTGTGTGTGTGTGTGTGTGGTTGGCATTTGGGAATTAGCAAAAAGGATTCACCAGCAAAACTATCAAAACAACTCATATATGGGAGAAGAAAGGTGTCCAAGAGATTTAAAAAGAAAAAAAAAAAAGCAGCCAGTCCTCAATAAGGATAAGTAACTTGCCTTTTAGACAGGTTTGACAAATAGGGCACCTATGGCATAGCTGCTAAACCTGAATTAGCCGTTCAAGGAACAAGACAAAGGCAGCTGGCCACAGTGGGTGGAGCACAGCGTTTCCTGTGGTTGACCAGGGCAAAGGCTAGAGGAAAGAGAAGCAGCCGGCTACTGTGATGAAGCAGTCTCTGAAGTGGCACTCAGATGGTGACAGGGAAAAGGTCGATGCTCAATATTGCCCCATTTCTCTGGCTTTTTATTCCTACGCGTAACGTGCAGAAGAGCGTCCTCACAGAATATACATACATTTCCTTCTAAAGTGCCTGGGAAATGATGCTTGCGTTAAGTTGTCTGGGTTCGTTTGGGTGGGCTTCCTGCATGCTAAAGTGACGGTCCTCGCCTGAGTTTTGTCTTCCTTTGAAAGAGGTACAGATAAGAGACATTGGGGGAATAANATGAATGCCTGTTCATTTGAGAGAATAGGCATATTTGAAATACTTCTTATACTAACTCTTATCTCATTCTAAGATTTTTTTTTTTAAGCCCTTTACTCCGGCTACATTTTTATTCTTCCTGGAGGATGGTATCCAGGCAACATATCTCTTCTGCTATGTAATTCTGAGAATTCTCCTTCCTGGAGTCCCTGAGCCAAACGAGCTTACAATGAAGGCTGCAGCTGGGCCGTCACTAGCCATTTTCTCCCTGTCTGCTGGCTTTGAGCATCAGGTTTCCTGTCTGCTTTCAGAGCAGGACCAGTCCCCTTTGTCTCAAAAGGAAATCCCGATTATTTAAATGTGTTATTGGAGACTAATACCATTGAATACCCAAATTACTTTGGAAATTCATTCCCAATGGAAAAACTACAATAAATACACAAAACAGATTGTACTAGGAGCTGAGAAATTCTGAGAGTTACGGCACTGAAGTCTTAGCAACAACAGAGCCCCTTCCCTTAGAATCAGGCTTTCNGGTTTCAGTAAGACAGAGTGTGGGCTGGAGATAAAGTGAGAGCCAGGACTGGCTCCAAACCTTGTTCCATTGACTTTGCCAACCAAGCTGACTGAGTCTTTAATGTGAAACAGATAGAAAAGGGGAAAAAAACTGATGGACAGAAGCCAAAATAAATAAAAATAAAAGTTTGTAGAAAGAAAATGCAGACGGAAGAATGTGGACATTTAAAGAGTAACCATTTCAATAAAATATATAAGCCAAACTGAAATCTGTAAAATAGTAAAATTGATGTTTTTGTTGCTGTGTTGTATGCAAAGCATTTCAGAGTTCTGTTCCAAAAGGTTTTTATAGTTTGCCTCATTTTTGGTGTTAAGCTGTTTATGTGTCAATCTGCTTTGTTGCCTTGTAAATGGGATGGCAAGTGTCACAAAAGCAGTTATCGATTGTAACTCCATCTGTATCAGCAATGAAAAAATAAACAAGGGAAGACAGCACTGCAGGAGAGGCTGGAGCTTATGTAACCTGCACTGGAGGTGTATTTATACCTTCCCGCCGAAAGAACAGAACGCAGGCCAAATATGATCTATTGGTGACTGAGTTCAGTCACAAGTTATTATTAATCCCAAACATTCCAGGAGAAAGACCACTGACCCAAATCATCATGGCCAAATTAATTAAAGCAAGCAATTAGTTAAAGCAGGCTGGTTCATCAGTCTATGAAGTATTTTCTTCCTCTCAAAGCAAGATGTGAAGTGTAAATGACACAGAGGCAGCTACCCTTAGGGACTCTGTCAAAATCAACAAATAGTCATGGCAAAGCAAGTATTTTGTGCCAAGGCTAAGTACCAACTGAGGTATCTGCCAAGAGAAGTAACCCCTGAGAGTCACAAAAATCTGAAAACAACTTCACAGATGTCCACAGAAATCTAAGAGGCTGGTGGTACATCCCTGTAATCTTACCACTCAACTGGCAGCAGCAGTGCAAGTTCACCTAGCCTGGCATACATGAAACCTGTTTCAGAAAGACAGAGAACAATAATGGTAGCTATCACTTACTGAAACATCATGTGACAGGCACTATTTCTTTGAAGACAGGGTCTCCTGTAGCCNAGGCTGGCCAAATACTTATAGCTAAGGATTACNCTGAGNTCCTGACCGTCCTGCCCCTACCTCCTAGAGTGCTGACATTACAAGCAAATTTCACTACACTTAGTTAGCTTTTTCCTTCCCTGACCCCAAAACTCTAAATATATTANACATTTTATCTCAACTTCATACTCATATTCACTCTATAAAAAGATGTTTGCATTCTCATTTTATTTTTATTTATTTATTTATTTTTGAGACAGAGTTTCTCTGTGTAACCACACTGGCTGTCCTGGAATTCACTCTATAGACCAGGCTGGCCTTAAATTCACAGAGATCCAATCTGTCTCTGCCTCCCGAGTACTGGGATTAAAGGCGTGCACCACCACCCAGTGCATTCTCATTTTAAAAATAAGAAAACTCAGTGTTGGAAAGATGGCTTGGTAGTTAAAAGCACTGTTGCTTTTGCAGAGAACTGGAGTTTGGTTCCCAGTACTCACATGGTGGCTCACAATTGTCTGTAGCTCCAGTTCTAGGGGATCCAATGTCCTTTTCTGACCTCCTCAGGCTTCTGCATCTATGTGNTACGTATACATTCATGCAAATACACACATGTACACATAAAAGTAAATAAAATTAAAAAATAAATAAGGCTGGGAGATGGTGACACATGCCTTTAATCCCAGATCTCAGGAGGCAGAGGCAGACAGATCTCTATGAGTTAAAGGCAGGCCTGGTCTGCAGAATGAGTTCCAAGACAGCCAGGGCTACACAGAGAAACCCTGTCTGGAAAAACAAAATCAAATAAGAAAACTAAACCACGGAGAGTTTAAGTCAGTAACAGAGCTCAAATTTAAACACAGCTATATCAGTGTGGTAACATGGCATGGAATCCCAGGACTCTGGAGGCTGAGGCAGGAGGATTACAAGTAACAGCCTGAGCAACATAGCAAGACCTCATCTCAAAAATAATAATACATACACCTAACCATACAGCATTATGTTCCATCAGAACTGATAGATCTTAACTAACTGCTCTTCTTAGCCCTGAAATGCTTATAGCTTTACCCAAAACCACGGACTTTGTCTTGCTTCTGTTTTCTCATCCCTACCCTCTTCACTCTACACGATGAAGATCATTCATACAGTACAAATTATTTTATAAACATACAAATATATATCAAAGTAATCATGGGTGTAGATAAAATAATACATACAATTTTCAGAGAATATTGAGCATAGAGTATCTTGAACACATTGAGATTAAGTTGATGATAATAATTAAGATATATTAATTTTATTTAAAATGTCTATAGAGCTCAAACATTTGAGGGACCCCAAGTTTAGAAGTCATTATGGTCACAGCTGGGTGTGGTGGTATATGCCTATAATCTCATCACTTGGAAAGTTGATGGCAAGAGGACCACCGAGAGTTTGAGGCCAGCCTGGACTACAAAGTAAGTTCTGGTTTCAGAGAGGTGGTTCAGCAGTTAGGAATACTAGCTGCTCTTCCAGAGAATCCAGGTTTGATTCCTGGCACCCACATGGTGGCTCACAAATATCTGTAACTCCAGTTCTAGGAGATATGACACCCTCTTCTGGCACTGTGTTTCTGTGCTGCACTAACATACATGCAGGCAGAACATCTATACA
>LZPO01087143.1:667500-687345 GCA_001675575.1 Neotoma lepida
AAAAAAAACTCAAGACTCCTAGAAAGGTTTTGGTCTGTGTTGTTTTCTGAGTACTACGTGCTGAATATATACTAATGTCTACCATTGTTTAACTTTTGTGATTGAATTTTATTTTCAAATCAGAATATAATAGTTACCAATCTTCTGTCCTGAGGTTTGTTTAAATTCAGACACAGTGAAGTTCCACGGTATTTAAGAATCTCTCTGTTTGTCTCTGTCAGTGTGTGCATGTCTGTCTGCCTGCCTGCCTCTCTCTTTCCTCTCCTTCCCTCCTTTCTTCCCATACTGCTGTGGGTTGAACCCAGAGTTTCATTCAAATTAGGCACAATCTGTACTACACCCACTACTGTGTTAGACCCCTAGCCTGTCCCCTCTGTTTTTTCTTTGTTTATTGTAGCCTTAGCTGGCCTGGAACTTTCTATGCAGACCAAGCTGGCCTCCAACTCACAGAGATCCGTCTGTCTCTGCCTCCCGAGGGCTGGGCTGGGATTAAGGGTGTGTACCACCACCGCCCGGCAAATTTTCCATTCTTAAAAGCATCCTTTGTTGTTGGTTTGTTGGTTGAAAGCAGGGTCCAATTTAAGGACCACAGGTGTCTGACTTTGTCTCTCTCTCTCTCTTTTAATGACTTTTAATCTTATTTATTTTGTGTGTGTGTGTGTGTGTGTGTGTGTGTGTGTGTGTGTTTGTGTAGGCCAAACAGCTTACAGGAATTGATTCTCCCCCACCCTAAGATCAAACTCAAGTCTTCAGCCTTGGTGGCAAGTACCTTTACCCACTGAGCCATCTCATCACCCTTGATTTCAGCTCTTAAGTGGCTAGTCTGTATTTCTGTTTTCCTCATCCCTGACTGAAGGGTTGCAGGAATTCCTTGGTTCCATATTGGACCTCCTGAATCTGTCAGACTGCTTCCATGCACTATAGTTTACCTTGTTTTTCTGTCCTTTGTGTGTCCTATAATAACTTGAACTTAGGTCTAACNCTAGTTTAATTAAGATTAAACATTTCAATCCAAATACTTTTTGTTTTGAGATGGAGGTCTTCTGTTTTCGGAGGAGTATGTAGTCCAGGCTGGCCTTGAACTCACTCTCCTCTTTAGTACTTGGAGTNCTGGGATGATGGATGGGTACCACCACACCTGGCTTTGGTGCAAATACTTTATAGGCACATTAGTTAACAACCTAACTGAGTACACAGAGCCTGATTCTCTNATGCTTAGTGATGCCAAGCTTGATCTTTGGCTTGAACGGCTAGCAAAAGGTTAGACTTTCTATTTAACAGTAAGTGATCTGTTGAGCAAAACTTTAGCAGGATGCAAACTTCAGCTTCCCAGTTTTACAGTCCCAATCTTAGAATGTCCCAGGAGCTTAAGTTAGAGTTTTCTGTAGTACCTGGTGGTGCAAGACACAGAGTAACACTCAGTTAAGTGTTGGTGGAAGGGTGAAGGTAAGTAAGTCCATAGGATTTAAGTGGCTGCATTTTCACAAACAACACAATGAGAAGTGCTGCAGTTCTGGCTGTGACTGATGTGGTGGCTGATGTGTCTCTGACAGGGTCCCTACCTCTGGGAGTCATGGAAAGCTAACTCTTCACTCGATGTAGAGACTCTGGTTTTCAAGCGTCTGCTTTCTTACTGTTCTTCAGTGTGACTTTAGATAGATGAATCCCCTCCCGTAGAATCTATTTGTACTACAAAGACTACCAAAAAGAGACATCTCTAAGGCTCTAAGGTTTAACTAATCTTGGCATTCTAAGACACACACACACACACACACACACACACACACCCCAAATAGTTGGAACCTACAGATATATTGTTTTTAAGATTTACTTTATTATTTATTTATCTGTATGTGTGTATTTATATATGTGAGTGAAAATGCCTGAGGAGGCCAGAAGAGGGTACTGAATCCCCTGGAACCAGAGTTAAAGATGAGTGTGAGCTGCCATNTGGATNCTAGGAATCAAACCCAGGTCCTCTGGAAGAGCAGCCAGTGCTCTTAATTTCTGAGNCATCTCTCTAGCTCCAAGCATGGAGATCTTAAATCCACTTGAATCTGGATTTTCCCTGAGCACTATAGNCCAAAGATATATAATAAGCTTAAAGGTTGTCATAGCAACCACCCTCCCCACATCTTGTTACCTGATAGCAAGCCAGTCCACCATCATCAAACTCCATTGCTACCTAGGATTAGCATCTCCATTTTTTTCCCCCAAGCAAAGTAGTATCTTCCAGGCTGATGTTTCATTTATGCATTTACTTATTCACTTACTAATTCAGTCAGCTACACTGTATTCACTGAGCCCTGACTGTGTGGAACACCACACCTGATGCTTGGGATGTAATTGGNCTGACTTATTTGGAGTTTCCAGACTAGAGAGGGAGACAAAGGGGCAGTTACAATATCTAAAAATATATCAGAAGTGTGTGGTAGCACAGAAAGGGCACCTAACTCCCAGGAATATCAAGAAAAGGCTCTAAGATGAAATGACTTTTAGAGGGGGAATTGATGTGTTAGCTGAGAACTGTGTAGATGGAGTGAGAGATAGCTAGAAAAATAAATATTCCTGGTAGAGATATTGTAGGAGAAAGTTNTGTCTGGGTCCCGCCAGGCCCCACACGGTCCAGCCCGCCTTGCGGTCCCACAACCACTTATAAAACAGTCACTCAAAAGCTTATATTAATTACAACTGCTTGGCCATTAGCTCAGGCTTATTACTGACTGGCTCTTATACTTAAATTAACCTATTTCTATTAATCTATATGTTTTGTCATGTGTTCCGTGGCTTTACCTGCATCTCATTACAAATTACTCCTTGGGCAACTGGCTATCATCTCCTGACTCAACCATCTTCTTCCCAGAATTCTCCTTGTCTGCTTATCCCGCCTATACTTCCTGCCTGGCTACTGGCCAATCAGCATTTTACTTATCAACCAATCAGAGCAACACATATTCACAGCATGCAGAAAGACATCCCCATCAAGGTATAGTGTATATTAACACTTAAAGAGAGAGAATGGGGCTGGAGAAGTGACTCAGCAGTTAAACAGTGTTTACTGTTTTCCAGAGGACATGGGTTTGATTCCCAGCACCCACACTGTCTCTTATACACATCTAGATGTGTATAAGAGACAGGTTTCCACACGGTCCAGCCCGCCTTGCGGACCCAAAACCACTTATAAAACAGTCACTCAAAAGCTTATATTAATTACAACTGCTTGGCCATTAGCTCAGGCTTATTACTGACTGGCTCTTATACTTAAATTAACCTATTTCTATTAATCTATATGTTTTGTCATGTGTTCCGTGGCTTTACCTGCATCTCATTACAAATTACTCCTTGGGCAACTGGCTATCATCTCCTGACTCAACCATCTTCTTCCCAGAATTTTCCTTGTCTGCTTATCCCGCCTATACTTCCTGCCTGGCTACTGGCCAATCAGCATTTTACTTATCAACCAATCAGAGCAACACATATTCACAGCATGCAGAAAGACATCCCCATCAAGGTATAGTGTATATTAACCTGTCTCTTATACACATCTAGATGTGTATAAGAGAGAGGTGTGTGTGTGTGTGTGTGTGTGTGTGTGTGTGTGTGTGTGTGTGCGCGCGCGCGCGCGCGCGCGTGCACATGCACGCACACAGAGGGCAAAAGTGGAGCTGGACCCCTTAGAGATGGTGCTACAGGCACTTGTGAGTTACTTGGGGTGTGTGTGCTAGGATCTGAAGCCCCTTCCTCTGTAGAGCTGTAGCACTCTTAACTCTTGAGCCAGCTAACTTCTTAGAGCGTCACCATATGAGGGTGCAGGTCTGCTCAAACAACCTTCTTTGTCCCTAGTTGTGTCCTTTTTCCTCATAATTAGATCTGCCTCTGATGATCTTCAAACACTCAGCCATGCTTGAGATACTTCCAGAAATGATTTGCTGTGATTTTGCTAATCTCAGTATCCTGCAAGCAAACCGTGTTCCACCCCACCAGTGAGCATCTGTTTATATGGTTCATGTGAGCTGGAACTAACCCCACTCAAACAGTCCAGAGTCTCCCAGTTCTTTTAGGCTCAACTCCATTCTCCACACTCATGATGCTTGACATATAATTTAAACATAATTTCAAAACATAAAGCATAAAGCAAGACAAAAATTTATTTCTTAATAGAAACAAAAACATGATTTGGTGGAAAGAGCTTGGTCTCTGGACTTGTATAAGCCTGTGTTTGGATCCTCTTCTGCCACCGAGTAGCTGGAGGCCTTGTAAGGCCCCTCATTGACCTTTCATTCCTTGAAATGTGAAACTAAATTAATTGTGTTACATTGCAGCCTGGATTAGTGAGGGAGTATGAAAACACCAGATGCCCGGAGGAAGCTGTTATCCTTGGTATTCACTAGGTTTCATATTTCCAGACAGTTTTTTAAAGCTTTACATAGTCACTCCACAAAATACTTCCCACAGTAGGTTGTTGTGTAGCAATNTCCTCTGAGACATTCTACCAATCGGGAAAAGCTCTTTAAGCTCAGGAAGTAAAGAAAAGGAAGTCCCAGAAACTGACCAGATACACTAGGCCCCTCCCTGGGCAAGCACACAGAAGCAGTAAAGACTGCTGAAAGANACTGTTAGGCTAGCCGACCTGCCTAGAAGTGGCTCAGACTGCTTACACCCCCTTGAAAAAGCTGAGAGCAGCAGAGGCTCAGAGCTCCTGGGCTGCCTGAGAGAGACTGTTCCATCCGGATGAGCGGCCTGCAGGATGTGCAGTGTGCTTCAGGGATGGGATGAGCACTAAATTGTCCCTTAATTTAGTAACTGTCAAATAACCCAGCAGCCTATCAGGGTAGCATTTGTGCTGATTTTGGAAAGGCCCAATACTATGCACTGAAAAATGCTAAAGTTACAGTATATAAGGTTATCACCCTGATCTATTATTGGTGACAGGATATATCCTTGTAAGAGAAGGCATCCCACCCTTCTCTGATGGGTGTATTCTCAGTCAACATTTGCAGATAGTCACTGCAGAGAATACAGGGCTTTTCAGTTCACTACCCTCCCAATATTTTTTTTTCAATCCAAATCACAAAATCAACTGAATTTACATTACCTTATGGTGCACAAAGAAACCTTCTGCCTCTTGAGTGCTGGAATTAAAGGTGTGCGCCACCACTGCCCGGCTTTAGGTGTCTATTTTAAAAAGATAGTAGAGTCAGAGACTCTGAGGCCAAATATAAATGGAATAATATAAATGGAAGAAACTCATCCTATTACCCAAAGAGCTATTATTGGGATAGTAAAAAGATTTTTTTTGTGTGTGTGTGACAGTGTTTCATATAGCCCAGGCTGGCCTGGAACTCACTATGCAGCTGAAGATGACTTTGAATTTCTGACCCTCTTACCTCTACTTCTCAAGAGATGGGATTTTACCACCATGCCTGTTGTAAAACTCTTGTTAACACACTCCTTCAGGTGATNTTATCTCTATTTATATGTGTTTGGGGGCAAGGGTGTGTGTTAGCTCTCTGAAATCATAGCTAATGCATACAAAAGCAAGAATACAAGTTTAGTTAAACATCATTATGTCCTAATTTGGGACCAATAATTTGCATAGATAAAATGAAAATCATAATATAAAATGTAGTACNTTTTGATTTGGATATTTACATTAAAGTAAAATAATCCTTTTTTCTATGTTTTTACTTTTGAAATTTTAATGTTTTTTATGCTTTATACTTAAAACGTCCAAAAGGGGCAGAGGGGAAACACTTAATCCTCACTGAGTTCCGAGCACCTAGGTTGGTCCCTAGAGGCCACTAATGTGAGTGTCTTATGCATCTCTCCAAGTGAGACAAGCATAGGTAATCAAATTTGTTTTCTCTTCCTCCTCTCCTTGAAAACAGAAATTCATATTTGGTGCTTGGCTTTTTTCACTTAACCATGTATCTTTTTTGTTTTGTTTTGTTTTGCTTTGTTTTCGAGACAGGGNTTCTCTGTGTAGCTTTGGAGTCTATCTTGGAACTCGCTCTGTAAACCAGGCTGGCCTCGAACTCACAGAGATCCGCCTGCCTCTGCGCCTAAGTGCTGGGATTAAAGGCGTGCAACCATCACCGCCTGGCTTAACCACGTACCTTAATGTTCCTTTCATTAGAGTTTCTGTAATTTAGCCATGGTTTGCAGCCCACAGGTGGGGAATAAATTTCTATGGAAATTGATAATTTTGATCTTATCAAGTTGTTCTTCANTGAAGAGTTTATAATCCTTGCATGAATGCGGGAGAGTAAGCATTTCCCACAAATTCATCTACAGAATTCTTGAGTTGAAATTGATTTTGAAGATTTGTTAGATGCAGGCCAGCATAAAGGCACTTGCCTTCCCACCTGACCCTCAAAGTTCCATCCTTGGAATCCATATGGTGAAAGCAGGAAACTGACTCTTGAAAGACGTCATTTGACTGCCACAAGAAAGCCATGTTGCTTGCCTCCTCAACACAAAATAAATACATGTTAAAAAAAGGTAGGTGGAAGATTTTTCTTATTGTCATCAAACTGACTTTATTATTTTTAATTTCATTTAAAATTTTTCCTTCTTTATTTTTTGAGGTAGAGTCTTACTAAGTAGCTCAGGTTAGCCTCAAATTCATAATCTAGCTGTCTCAGNCTCTTGAATTTTGAGATTACAGGAGTGTGCCAGCATGACTGGCTAATATTATTTCTGTTTGCCCCTTTTCAAATGTTTAGTGTGTGTGTATGTGTTTGTGTGTGTGTGTGTGTGTGTGTGTGTGTATGTGTGTGTATGCGTGTGTGTGCATGTATACTGTTTCTTTTTATCCTTTTTCCATTTTAAAATTATACTCTTTGGCTGCAGATATGGCTTAGAGGTTAAGAGTACATACTGCTCTTCCAGAGGACCTGAGTTCAGTTCCCATTTCTGGAGGTTCACAGTTACTGTAACTCCAGGGAATCTGATGCTATATTCCAGTCTTTTAAATACCTNTACTCATATATACATACATATACACANATAATCAATAATAAAAAAATAATACTCTTGANCCAGGTGTGGTGGCACATACTAGTAATCTCAGCATGGGGACTGAGAGTTTGAGGCCAGTCTTGGCCCCAGAGTAAGTTCAAAGTCTGCGTGAGAACCACAGAGGGACCCCTGTCTCAAAAACAGCACAGCCTGTATCTTCCTAATGACTCATAGGAATTTACACATAGTAAAGCACTCTGATTACTAATGAATCACAAGTACTGTCTTCCTGTTTGTGGTTTTTTTTTAATGTTGCTTAAGATTATTTTTGCTGTGTAGAATTTTAAAATATCAGCACAGCTTGTCTTACTGGTTTTTTAGTGGCTTCTAAATTTTTATGTCACACACAGAATGCCCTTCTTTGTTTTAACTGTATTTATTTATCTATTGACTGATGGATTGATTTTGAGACAGCATCNCTCTAAGTAGCCCTGGCTGTCTTGGAATTCACTATGTAGACCAGGCTGGCCTCAGACTCATGGAGATCCATTTGCTTCTACCTCCGGAGTCCTGGGATTAAAGGTGTGTGCCACTAGTCCTGGCTGTGTTTTAATTTTATTGAACAATGCTTTTTCAATATTTCCCCTTCTGTTTCCTATTTTAGGATTATATATCTTTGTGGTCATTGGAAAACAAGTTCANTATTATCCCCTTAGAGTGACAAGACTGGTATTTCCTTTCTTTATCTAGTATCAACAAGAGTTAAAGGATTAAAATCAACTTGGCTTTATGAACAATGTGTAACAACTAAGCAATTTTAATAAAAAATGTACCAAGTATCTACCTCTAGGCATGAATCTCTTTTGNGAAATGTTCACAAGCTCATCTCTGTTCCTAATAACAGAATTTGAAAGGGTCTTACAACTCATAATANCAGAAGNTTCTCAACTATGAAAATAAACACACATATGAATATATATCATACGAACCCAAATAAATAAGAAGTAAGTATCTTTGGGCTAAAGAGATGGCTCAGAGTTAAGAGCACAAACTGTTCTTGCAGAGGGCCAGTTTTGTTCTCAACACCCACATAGCATGGTTCACAACTGCGTGTAACTCTAGTCCAGGAGGATCTGATACCCCTGGCAGCCATGGGTACTCGTGGACATTACCCATACACTAACACATGTATAATTAAAAATAATTAACTCTTTTAAAAACAAGACCTATATAACTTAGTAATATGATTAGCAGTTTGTCTTGTGAAAGCTGTTTGCAGAACTCAGTTGTATTTTTGAGGCAGGGTCTCATTAAACCCAGGCTGGTCTCCAGCTCAACTGGCTATCCGAAAAATTCCCAATCCTCCTGTCCCCGTCTCCTAAGTGCTGGGATTACAGGCCTGCATGATCATGCCTAGCATAATAGGGTATATATAAAAGGCTTTTTGTTTGTTTGTTTGTTTGTTTTGGTTTTCGAGACAGGGTTTCTCTGTGTAGTCCTGACTGTCCTGGAACTCACTTGGTAAACAAGGCTGTCCTTGAACTCAGAGATCTTCCTGCCTCTGCCTCCCAAGTGCTGGAATTAAAGGCATGTGCCACCATCGCCAGGCTTTTTCAGCCTATCAACTGTGCCTCCCTGTCCCTGCCACAGTAGTATATTTGGGTACTCTTTCCAGATCTGATGGAGAAATGTAGAGCTACTAATAAGAGGTAGATTAAAGGCCATTCCCATTTCATTGTGTATCTTTCAGAGTTGAGAAATGACATCAATTCTCTCNCATTTGAAACTGAATTCTCTCTTCCAAGTTCCCCTTTCTAATAGATCATAAAGCATGTTTTAATTTGNGGTAGCCAAAGACAGCATTGAGAACTTCAGGAGAGAAATGGAAGATCTTAGAAATGGAAGATCTGAATGAGCAAACGGGGCGGATTCTGTCCTTGATACATTAGAAATGCCGGGTTTTCCATATCACATCTTTGAATGTGTTTCTCATGAGGGTTCACATCCTAATTTCCTGTACAAAAGCATTTGTTTTGAAGATGCATTTGCTAGAAGCATCCAGCGACTCTCGTTCTTTTTGTAGACATGTCATCCACTTTGGTAGTGCTTAAAATAAAGTACCCAGATAGAAGGTAGGCTGAAGNAGACAACCAGCAATATAATACAAACTGTTATGAGTAAAGTGTGTTACTCAGATCCTGCTGAAATACATGTCTCCTTTATTTTGAAGGCAACTTGGCTAATGGAACTAGTCCTTCCTTTGATCATCAATAGGGCCATCTTTTTGGGAAACTAAGTCCCACCTCAGATGGCAGTTTTAGCTGAGGCTGACATGAAAGAGAGANGGCCTGTTTAATTATCTATTCCCTGAAAAGCATGTCTTTTTTCTCTTTAAATTAATGATTCTCCAGCTAAAACCCAAGCAAGAATGTCATTGACTCCTAGATGGGGAGAGAGATGATCTTTATTTGATCTTTATTATTATTATTTTTGTNGCTGTATTCTTTTACTCTGGGCAGCATATAGGATCTGGATTTGTGTCAGTCTTACAGCTACAGCTTTCTGGTTCCGAGGGACAAATTTTTTTTGACCAAGTGAGTGAGAATAAGATAAAATAAAATGTAATATGGATGCATTTATGAAATGTACCAAGCCTTGGAAAAAGTAGCTTTGTATAGTAGATATTCAGTGAATTCTTAATAATTAAACATAGCAGTGAATGAAGGGCAAGCCTTGAGAATCTGTTAGGTTGGTTGCAGCANCTGCTTTTTATTTTTCTTGTGTGTTTGCCTACACTTGAAAGAAGTAAAAGAGAGGGTGGTGGTGAACTACAGGGGTGCTGTACAGTACAGTAGCCTCAAACCTAGTGTGGCTACAGAGCACTTGAAAGAGCTAGTGTGAACTGAGATGTGCAGTAAATACAAAATACACACTTTGGTTCAGTGGGAAGCCTTGCATGGACCTGTAATCAAGAGTTCAAGGTCATTCTTGGCTGCATGTTGAGTTCAAAACCAATCTAGACTACATGAGACCCTGTCTAAAAAACAAAGATGTAGTATGAAAAAAGATGCAAATAATATTTATATTGATCATATGTTGACTAATAATATTTAGGATACATTGGGATTAAATATAGTTCACAAATATTTATGTTTTAATTTTTATTTAAAAAATTTTGGGGGGGGTATGGGATACATAATCTGTGGCTGTCCTGGAATCCGAGATGTAGCCCAGGCTGGTCTCAAACTCACTGATGTCTACCTGCCTTCGCTTCCCTGGTGCTCAGATTAAAGTCTTGAAGGCAGGCCCCACCAGGCTGGGCCTGGTTTTAAAATTTGACGAGTAGAATTAAAAATAGCCTATGTGGGTCACACTANATTATTGTCAAGCACTGTTCTAGGCTTCAGGGTTAAGCTAGACAATGACACATCTGTTTTTTGGTTTTTATTATTGTTTTAAAGGGAAGTTGTTTCCCTGCGGCTCATAATCTTTTACCCCTATCTAAGATCTAACACTGACTTAGTTACCTAGGCTGTCCTGGGCCTGAGAGAGGTGGAGTTGGAAGGTCGAGAGNGATGCGTGTGTAATTGAGCTGCCGATTGCAGTACCCACTCTCTTAGAACAAGCCAGGACTGAGACCTGGAGGGGCTGGACACCTTGTGCCCGGCATTCACCCCAGAGCCATTGTAGGACTGGGCCAGAGCTGGTTTTGGTCACTCTAGCGTTTTCGCAAGGTTCTGCTCAAGGAGTCCGGCCAATGGGAGAAACTTCACGGCATTCCTTGCCTCAGGATTTCCTCTAGGATCTGGGACATAGCCCGGCCTGGATCCTGAGGCCAGGACGGGATCAGAAACCTTTTAAGGACCAACCATCTGCACACAGTCTGCACCCGCCCTTCCCTCCCTTTGGCTCACTAGTCTCAGGCCCCACAAGGTCCCTGGCTGCGATGTGTCTGGGAATGAAGGAGAAAGGGTCTCGGTCGTGGATAAGGGTGGTGGCGGCACCGAGGATACCTAAGAGTTCCCAGGGGTCTGCTTTGGTGCTGGCGGCTGGAGCGNAACTCATCCAGCCTCCTAGCATTGTTCGCTTGCGGCGCTAATCGGGAAGGGAAAGAAGCCAGTGCCCCAGGTCTTGCACCTTTCCCAGCGGCCGGGTTTCCTCCCTTGGCTCGAACTTCTTAGGTCCTATAGCGGCCTAAAGAGGCAGAGGCTCGACGGCTGGATTACCGANGAAAAACGTTTTCCAGTCTCTGTCCATGGGCAACTATGCTTTCAGCTAGCCTGGGCGTGAACCTCCGCCACCGTCATTCTCCCCACCCCCACCCCCATCGCCAGCTTTTGCCCTGGGGAGAGAAGCCTGAGCGGAGAACACAGCGTTTATGTCAGGCTGTAAAGGCTGTGTAANCCCAAAGGACCGAGAAGGCAGTCTTGCACTCTTCTTCCCCCCTGCGATTCAGAGTTCTCTGTGTTACCGCTCAAAGACTGGCACTCAAGGACGTTTCTACTAATCCTGTCCCCCAAGTGACATTCAGTCTTTTCTGTTTCCATGGTACAAGTTAGTCCCTGACCCAAGGAAGCTGGAAAGTCTGCCCCCCGGAGGCCGGGTGAGGATCTGTACAGTGGCTGGGAACCTAGGTCAAGGGCTGAAACTGACACCCGCTGAAGTCTGATTATAAGACTCCCTCCCCACAATAGCCGGCCAGCCTTGTGTTTGGAGATAGAATAGATTGATAGCCATTTGCTACGTATGGATAACTGATATCCATTTGATACGTTCACACTGAGAGTAGAGATGGGCCTTCCATTGTGTGGACCATCACCTTAGCGCCCCGTCAACATTTTCCTTTATCTTCCTCAGTACCATAAACAATGACTTGGCCAGGACGAAAGGTTAGGGAACTTCTGTAAAGTCTACCGTCTCCCTTTCGGTGGTCATCTCCTCTTCCGCCTTCTCTTCCTACTATTACAAACTTCAAAACACAAGTCACCTCTCAGACAAAAGAGACAGCTCTGACTTCATTTACATGCCTGCTTACCAAGATCGCATTTCACTGTCTCCCCGGCATGCTTTCTTCCTCTATCTGCTTACCCGTGTGTCCGAGTGGAATAGGACACTTCCACTTCCTGGAGCACTGAAGTTTGGGGCCTAATTGATTCTGGTAATTAATTTGTTCTACCTGCTAGATCAGATGGAAATCCTACTGCAGCGCCCAAGGATTAACACTTGACTTCACAGCACCCTCCTCTAATTATCTCATAGCATGGGTTGCGAGGACTCAGTCTCTGTTAAGACACTTTTGCTATTAGCAGTAGTGATTGGAATTGTGATGACGACTAGATATCAACAAATTAGAGCTTAAAAATTGGGAGATGGAAGAGAAGTGGCTTCTTTTAATTTCCCTGAGTTTAACATCAATAATTAGAGCAATTTTCAGAGATGCGAGCCCAAATTACTCCTGCTGTGCTGTCGATGATCACCTTAATTTTAGCAAATTGACTCCAGGGAAATAAATGCGACAGATTAGAAAAAGACAAACAGGGGGGAAAAAAGATTGGAAAGAAGAGTAAGGAAAGAGACAGGGGAAAGAGACGGGCTAAAATCTAATGCAGTGATGGGGGAAGACTGTGGCTGGAGCCGGTGGTATAGCAGAAATAGCAAACAAAACAAGACNTATGGCTGAAGTGAGGAGCAGGATGGAGGATGACAGCAAAGGTGGCTGTGGACAGATTTAAAATGACCAAGTCACTTGGGTGATAGACATGGACCCCTCTGTCCATTCCCTAAATTCCAGGTAAAGACTCTTCCACCGTCATCTTTGTTTCCCTCCACAATTCAATCATCCTTCCTGTCAATTTAATCTGACTCTAGCCACGATGTAGCAGACAGACTGCATCTTTATTTCCTCACTTTTCTCCTCTTTGTTACCGATTACTGAAACTCTTTAAAAACCAAAACTGGCTCAAATGCTTGAGTAAGTGCTTTTATTCCTACGCTATTGGAACTCTTTTGGTATTCTTGTTTGTTAAACAACGGCTAAAAAAATCATTTTCAGTCTTTTTAAGAGAAGGAACACAACACCTCTTGCAGGGGAGGGGCAGAAATTGGGGTTGAGAAGCTTGCTAGGAACCGAACCCATTGGGCTCAGCGCTCCCTGCTTGGCCAGGCTCATTCAGCACCGCGGACAGATCCCCGCCCCGCCCCGAGCCCACCCCACCCTCCCCTCAGCCTCCGCAGCCTCGCTATTGGTTCTCCCGGCTCCCCTCTCCAAGCTGCCAATTTTCCAACACACAGAACCAACCTACCCCGGCGCTGGAGAGGCAAAAAGACAAGCGCCGGGGATAGCCCAGGTCGCTAGAGCAGCCCAAATCNGAGTCTAGGCGATCAGGAGCAGGTGCGGGCTTTCGGCTAGGCCAGCTGCGAGGCTGTCTGCCTTCTACACTTTGTCCTGGCCCAAACCCTGTGACAGGCGCTCCGCAAGATGAATCTCAACTTCACCTCCCCTCTCCATCCGGCATCTTCTCAGAGGCCCACGTCGTTTTTCATAGAGGACATTCTGCTACACAAACCCAAGCCGCTGAGGGAGGTGGCCCCTGACCATTTTGCTAGCTCTCTGGCCTCTAGGGTGCCTTTGCTAGACTATGGCTACCCCCTTATGCCCACACCCACCCTCCTAGCCCCTCACGCCCATCACCCTCTGCATAAGGGGGACCACCATCATCCTTATTTCCTGACCACCTCGGGTAAGTAGCAAAAGCCTTTAGGAGTGGGGAGAGAGGGAGTGATCTGGGTTTTGTTTGTTTTGTTTTGTTTTAGCACAGCCCCCAGAGACCAGATCTGGAGGGAGACTAGATCTGGCTGGGTGGCCTCTCTCCTTCGGTAACAGTAGAAGGTTGGGGACAGGGCTGAGAGGAGAGCTTCCCTGAGGTATGTCAACTAAGAGGAACAATTCGTGGTTACTTCACAGTTTTTATAACGGGATGGGGATTGTGTCTGGCCAGAGGCAGCTGGAGTGGATGGATGTGATCATATTCCTTCCTGGTGGGCAGTGCTCAGTCTTACGCTACTCTTCCAGGCCACTTTGTTCATTTCTCACCCCCCCTTTAGCTTCTTCCATCTCAGNAGGAGGTCCTCCATCATCTTGTCCCACAGAATTGCACTGAACTTTCCAGTGCAAAAACTGAAAAGCCTTCACTTGGCCAGCTCTCTCCAGCTAGGTCCAGTCAGGAACATTTGCCGATTCTGCAGAGGACATGGAAGTGAGGGAGGGCTTGGGGGGAGGAAAGGAGATTCAGATTGGCAAGAAGAGTCCAGAACAGAAGAGAGCTACAGTTCCTGAGTCATCTTCACTTCCAATGCTCAACATTTAACTCATGGTCAGTCGCTTGGCTTCCTTCTTCTGGCCCAGTTGCTGGAGTTGCTGGAATCAGTTGCTAAACTATTTCAGATTTACTGTTTGGCAAGGAGTGGGGACTGATACAGTAAGACTGGGCCTGGAGATGCTGGGTAATATGGAGGTTTTGTTTTTGTTTGTTTCTCTCAGACTACTCGCACACTTTCTTCTCTAGCATTTTTGTTCCAGCCAGAATAGAAAAATTCTTCTAGTCCAGATGCTGAGCACAATAGTAGATTGGTACCAGCAGGAGCCGAGGGAAGGCAGCAGGCAATGTGTGAAATATGGGAGCTGGAATCCAGAAAAAAAAAAAAAAGGTTGAAAGTGTAAGACGGTAAACCCACTCTCAAGCGCTAGCTTAGAGAGGAGATTTTGAGGTTCCCGTTGAGGCCCGCTTTGCCCCCTGGCTTCGCCACACGGCTGAGGATGAACCCTTCTCCCAGGGCTGGTATTACCCCAAATCTGTGGTGCTGAAACAGCTTGATTTTCGTTTTTCTTTCCTGGGGATTGGTAGATACTGGTGTCTGAGGCTTGTATGCTTGGAGCGTCTAAAACACTGAGTAAAGCTGAGAGGGTCGCGAAATGGAAGCATCCTCCTGTGATCCCTAAAAAAAGGCGCTTCAGCTCTCCTGATTCACGGGGCTTGGAGTCGGAGGGAAAAGCTTAGGATCAGGCTACAGAACAGGCGTCTCCAGGGCGACCCTGCCATTGACCAGGAAATGTCAGAGGCGAGCGCCACAGTTTCTTTGGATAAGCTTTTTTTGCGCTGTTTTGTTTGGTTGCTGGAAGGGTTAGGGCGACCCGGGAAAGGTGCTTTTCAGCCTTTTGCTCTAGACTAGACCTCGGTGTTGTAGAGGTCCTTGGATGGATGCAGGTGGACAGCTCTAGTACCATCGGACTTTTGCAAGAAAACTTTGCAAGGCCCAACAAATAACTAGACATGCGCTCTGAGGAAGTCTCCCCAGGAAGATGATTTTTTTTTTAAGCCCTCTGGATCTTTGCTCTATTTTTCTTTTCTATTTTACTTNATGCTTATTATTTGTATTTCGTGATGGCCTTCTAGGAAGAGATCTCCAAGCGCTATTTTGCGATTCTCCTCCCCACTGTCCTAGGGTTATTGGGAGATGAGATCCACGAGCTTTGGGGCAAGTAGGAGAAAGGTGTTCGGGAACGCTGGGCAGCGGAGTGGAGTGGAGCTCCGAGGCTGAAGGTTGCTTCCTGGGGATGCNGGTTCTGTCTGGCAGACCGCTCTTGTCTCTCTCTGTAGGGGTGCCGGTCCCGGCGCTGTTCCCGCACCCGCAGCATGCGGAGCTGCCGGGGAAGCACTGCCGCCGCCGCAAAGCTCGCACCGTGTTTTCTGACTCGCAGCTCTCTGGCCTGGAGAAAAGGTTCGAAATCCAGCGCTACCTGTCGACACCAGAGCGCGTGGAGCTGGCCACAGCCCTCAGCCTCTCCGAGACTCAGGTGGGCAGGAGGCCCCGGATTCTGCGTCCTGCTTTTCTCCTTTCAACTCTGAACAGTTCCAGAACNATGAGTAAACACGAACCTCTCCTCTCTCCTTCNAGGTTATCCCTAAGACCCAACAAAATTTATACACAATTTTCACATTAGATTTATCTACCCGGCTCTACTGGGGGNAAAAAATCACTTCGAGTGATTCGGCTGTCACCTCCAAGTTAATGGTTATTTCTTCTTCNAACCAAGCGGGTGACAAGCTGAGTTAGAGGGCTCTTGTTTCTGGAGAAGCTTAAACAGGTTTTTGTTTGTTTGTTTGTTTGTTTTGTTTTGGAGAGGGTTTCATCGTGTAGCCCAGGCTGGCCCCCAAAACTTCACCTTCCTGCCTCAACCTCCATGTGCGGATTACCGGTTTACACCACCACTCTACGCCCCTTTAACTCCTCTTCACTGGCCCCGTGCACTTACTTCAGTGAGTGTCCTTCCCAGCAGCAAGTCTTCCCAGGTACCCCAGGGCTTGCACACACTGTAGTTTAAGCTTCCCCTCTAGTCTTTATCCTTGGTCCCATTCATTCACACACACACCCCGCCCCAAACCCTCCCTTTATTCCTTCTCACNATCTTGCTGTGAAACCGTTAGCCATTCGGAGCTGAGACTAATAGTCTCTCTAAGGAAAACCAGTCACTTTGCTCATTCTTGTCTTCCGGTCCACGAGTCCTGTTGGGCCCCGATTTAGTTGTTTTCATCACAGGATTATAAATGAGTGTAAAGGAGACCCTATCCATCCATTATTACCCTTATTAATTACTGTCCGTATCATTGATCTTCATCACTATTTCGGTGCAATCTCTCTTGGAAGCCTTAAGTTTTCATTCAGCCTAAAACGATTATGCGTGACTTTCCCAAAAGCGACCACAGCGCTAGGACCAAATTCAATTCAGTAGACAGTGAGCCTTTTCCCTTAAACTCCACCACTCGCTCAGATCTTAGCTCGGTCACCATTGTCTGAGGAATGACATGATTTTGTTTGTCTCCCCTCAACCAGGTGAAAACGTGGTTTCAGAACCGGCGGATGAAGCATAAAAAGCAGCTGAGGAAAACTCAAGACGAACCCAAAGCCGTAGACGGGCCTGAGAGCCCGGAGGGCAGCCCCCGTGCCCCAGAGGCCACGGTCGCCGACGCTCGGCTGAGTCTGCCCGCCGGCGCCTTCGTGCTTACCGAGCCGGAGGATGAGGTGGACATTGGGGACGAAGGCGAGCTCAGCTCAGGGCCGCATGTGCTCTGAGTGGTCAGGCTGGGGAGGGAGACCGGGGCGAGGAGGTCGCGGAGCCAGACGTGGTCCTTCCCCGGCGGAAAGACTCGCCGACGAGACTCTAGACTGTTCCAGTCGCCGGGGCTCGAAGAAAGACAGACTCAGCAGCCCATTCATCAATCTGCAGGCCCCGGCGACTCGTCCCCAGCCTTCTCCCGGTCCTCATCCTGACCCCGCCAGTGTGATCGCTGGTTCCCGAGCTCGGCGTCTTCAGCGGCCGGGAATCTACCCAGTGTCGCAGCCCAAACTGGCACCTGGGCTCGCGATTCTACAATTCGATGGNACTTTCTTCCCCGCTGCCAATGCAGAACTCCTCCATTCTCATTTCTCAGCCACTTGTCCTCTAGTTCTGCCACCCTGTACCCGCGGCCTCTCCACCCGGACGGTAGCTCTCCCTTAAGCAGTTCAGTTGACTGCAAATGGGGCCATGCGGAGATCCAGGCAGAGCCACGCTGGATCCTTTAAACCTTCAGTGTCCTGACAGAGTTGTCGGCGGCTTTTCACTATTTCTGCTCACATCCCTACCCGACCCCACATTTCTAACTCAAATCCCTAGGCGAGCTTCTATGGACTGCGCTTCCATCCTCTGGGGTTCCAGTGGTCATCGGTGCGCTCGGTGTCCGGGCGCTTGCGGCGCTGGTGGCCCCCACAACTTCCCTCCCCACAGAACCGTGGACAGACAATCCACAGCGCAATTTCTGCTTCCTGAACTTGTTGCACTCTTGTCCCGCAACCCTTCCATGTCCCAAAGGCTACTGAGATTTTAAAAGTGTTGTCTTNGGGTTGTTTGCGGACGCGTTCACTTCGTGCAGTGTTTTAGCAAGGCGTAGGCTGGCGAGGAACACACTCTACAGCCTTCCAAATTAAGGCAAAGGGTGTTGTGGGCGCGCACCTGTTGAGGGGCGGGCATTGAAGCTATAGCTCGCCGCGCCACTCCTCTCGCTGGAACTTACCCTGGAAGTTCTTCTATTCTCTTACTAGGTCTGCAGTCTCTCTAGATAATAAAGGACTTGCGGGGCAAAATTGGGAAGGAGCATAGGTTTCCGGGAATCGTTTGTTGTCCCGTTCCGCTGCTAGCACGTCACCTGCCTTGTCTCAGACAGTTTCTTGTCCCCGGTAGCAATGAACTTGGCTAATGACCTTTACTTAACACATTCCGTCTCCCCGACCCCGACTTTTCTGTTTTTAATCATTTGACTAATGGAGATTAATGAATCTCATCCAGGTGAAAAAGGTCACCGCAAACGGTATCTTGTCTCTGCAAAACGCTGAGGGGACCGGCGCCTTTTGGTATTTGGAACATGAAACTATGCTAATGAATTATGTGAAGACACTTATCGGACACAGCAGCCGTGGGGGAGGAGACCGGTTTCGGGTCTGCCTTGGCTTACTAGTTGTAAGCCCAGGAAGACTGGAAAGGAGTGAACTTGGCAGGTGCACTCCTCACCCTCGGGAGCAGAGATAAATAATTACAGAGACTGCAGTGGTGTGAGTTTTGGGTGCATTTAATCTTTTTTTCCCCCCTCCGGAACGAGGGGATGAATTTTCATGACTCCTCCAGGTGAGAGTTCTGAGTCTACGAGTGTAACAAATGTAGCGATGCTTAAAAAGAAGCGGCAGAAAGGGAGCTTTACCCAGTCTGCATCACTGAGGAGGCAAAGCCACCACTTCAAACACAAGCGTCATGAAGCCTGCTCTGTAGTCAGTCAAGGGGGCTGTGAACCACGGGTCAGCAAACTGAGGCTTGACAAAGTTGAATGTATCCATGAAATCTGGGCTAGCTAAAAGCCGTATGGACACAGATCTTTGGACTGTTTGACTCTGTTCCCTTCTTTTGTACGCTCTTCCTTTTTGTTCCTTTACTTTCTGGTAACAACGCCTTGGCTTGCACTTTGCCCCTGGGCTTTATAAGAGCACCATCCTCATTTGTTTAGTGTGTGTAGTTGTGGCTAATGATGCAAATCCAGGCTCAGATTTCTCCTCTTCTGTTCAGATAATGACCGTATTATTTCAAAGCCGGAGTCTCTTCAGGCAAACCCTCTACTTCCAAACCATGACTCCGGTCTCACAGAACCATTTAAAGGAAGTAGTTTACAGAAACACACACACACACACACACACACACACCCCAAAACAAAAACTAACCAAACCAACCAACAAACCCGTGGGTTAGAGGAGTGTGATTTGATAGTAAGAGAAAGATGTCTCACGTAAGAGCATGGAGCCAAGAGCCAAGGGGAAAAAACCTCAAGTTTTTCTAGTCCTGTGGACAACAACTGCTTAAAGTAAGTAAAAAAAAAATACTGTGTGTTTGGAGAGAGAGAGGAGAGAGATTAAATTAGACAGTGAACACAAACTCAAAAGCACTGGGCATTTATCTTTTCTGCCTTCAGAAAATGCCAGGACTTACTCCGTGGGGATCGGAGTGAGGGNACTTCTTGAGCTTTGTCTTGAAGAAGCGGGTAAACAGAGAAGCTTCCAGCTTAAAAATAGCTCTTCCAGATTGGGGCACAGCGAATCTGGAGCCTCAGGAACTGGAGTCCGATTCAGGAACGTTGTCTGCTTAGGGAGATGCCACTTCCAGTCACCCTGGTCTTTACTACTGGAATGCCGGGAGGGGAAGAGCTCTGGATAGACCAGAGCAAGGCACAGTTTTCTCACCAAGTCCACCCCAGCCCTGGAACTGTGGTAAATAAAGTGATAGCAAAGTTCTCACAGCCCCTCCCC
>LZPO01087143.1:687439-700437 GCA_001675575.1 Neotoma lepida
CTCTCCTCTCCTCTCCTCCTCTCCTCTCCTTCCCCTAGATCTTTTCTTCCAGATCAGTGATATTAAAAGACAGACACAATTTAGTCTCAATTGAATGTAACATGGCAGCATTTTTTGCTTTTGACCTTGGAAACTGATCAAAGCCTCAATGGGCTGACAAAGTATTTTGTCTGAATGGCTCAGGTTTTTGTCTCAACTCAGTTCCTCTTGTTAGTAAAGATCTTACAAAACTATGTTCGTTATATTATAGAAAGACACATAGATCCAATTTTGAAGAGACAGAAACATCTTTGAGTAGCCGAGGAAGGGAATAATAATTTCTCATCTAATCCCAAATGGGACCTCCCCCATGTTTGTCCTCAAGACTCTGCTCCTGAAGGACTTGATTCCAGAGCTTCTGAGAGAGACTTTCAATAATATTTCTCAGCTTAGTGTTGCTGACTGTCACGCTAAGAAATATTTAATTTGAATGTATGACACGACTTAGAGAGAGAGAGAGGATTGGATCTCCGAGAGGTAGCAATATGGAGAGGCACACTAAACAAGGCTTCCTGGAGCTGAGAGTACAGTAAACACATTCAGTTGAAGCAGCGACTCCCTGGGTCTTCCTGAATTTGGCTCGATCTACAAAATAATGAATTAATTGAAATACTTAAACGCTATGTTTATTTTACATGTTTTTACCCTCACACGTCAAAGAGAATATTGACAAGCTAAAATGAACTGAGTGTGCAGGAGCCCAAATGCTTGTTGGTGTGTAATACACAAATAAAGGACTGTCAGCCCTTTGGCTTGTCAGAGGAAAGCTTCAGGGAGGAATGGAGAAGGAGCTAGCTGTGGTAGCTGCAATTGTAGGGTAGATCTACTCTGCCATGCTAAAGATGAGGCTGTCTCTACACTAAGCACCTTCTCATTAGGAAGGTTTAGACAGAGGTTGCAAGGCAAGTCCAGTGCACTTTCTGGTGTGGCCTCTCTATCTATGCAAAGTTGCATTAGATTCCTCCTCCTGCTCCTCCTCCTGGGAATTGAACCCAGAGCCTCGTGCATTGTAGGCAGTGTGCCACCACTGTGAAACCCATCTCCAGCCTTTATGTGGTTCTTCATCATTAAGCTCCAACACCCTATCTTCTTTCTATGGGAAAGGAACCTCAGGTTTCCCATTATTTAGATGGTCTGACATTTCATGAAGACTTCCGTTCATGCATCCTAATTTAAATAAATAGATCCACAGCAATTAGAAGATGTAAGAGAAACAGGGAAGAGGAGGAGAGTTGGACTTTAATTCACCAAGTTCTAACATTTCATTTCAGAAAGTAAATGAAAACAACGGGTCATTTTACTAAGTTAAGGACAAAGTGTCTCTCAGGAAGAAATGATCCCTGTTAGAAGACACATCTAATAACTTCCAAGCCCTTCATTTGACACTTACTACATGGGAGAAATCAAGTCTCAGATGATCACAAAGACAAAGGGGCAGGATTAAGAGTAGAAACTGCTTCCAGTGGCATCTCACAAGCAATTCAGGTTGGTATGGCAAGTGACAGCAGGTCTGTGGGTACTGTATCATGGGGAGGAGAGGATTTTTGTAGCAATTTCAGATGTACGAGTGAAAAAGAAGCTGCCAATTATCTAGTAGCATCTTAAGTCAACTTTTGAGAACTCTTCTGGCCAAGAGCAATCTGAACCTGGAATGAATTTTCCTGGGAGGTTCTGAGTTCCTTCATACTCTGTTCATCAAGCCAAGGTGGGGCAACTCCTTGCTGGGCTGTTTCAGAAGACACTCCTGCATCTGATAGGATGAGCTGGGTCCTCGAGTTTACATCTTTCCCTTCTAAAAACAACAACAACAAAACAAACAAACAAAAACCCTCACAACCCTCACCTAATCCGCCAGTTATGATGGGTCAGTCATTCCAGGCACAGAGAGACTTGCTTGGTGTCACAAAGCTTGTTAGTTTGGAGAGTTGCAGAGTTAATACATCTAGTTGGTCAGAGAAAATTCTAGTAAATGTTTATGAGTGAGATGAAAATTCAAAATGGCTCTCATCTGTTCCCTCCAGCGTATTTTGTTTGTTGTTCATTTGAAGTCAAATCTCACTATGTAGATCAGGCTGGCTCTGAGCTCATGGTCCTCCTTTGCCAGCCTCCCCNCTCAAGTGCTAGGACCACAAGCTTGCATCCCATGCCCAGGCTCTTGTATTTTTGATTGTTACTCCTCCATTCCTACCCCTTAGAGTGTCTAAAGGATGCACCAGATAACCTAGCCTCCGTGATTTCATTTGTAGTTACCTTTTTCTCTTGTGCTCTCCCTGTGGTATTGGAGAGTCACAGGTGGACCTGAGTTGGCATCGTAGCCATTGGCTGGATGTGCCCCACAATGAGTTAAGAATGNTGAAGGGAGTGAGATAAGAACTATGCAAGTAGCTACTACAAGGACTCAGCTGGAAGAACATANCANACACCAATGTAGGTCAGAACACATCAGGAAGTCCCTGACATCAGACTACATAAGATCTCCACTGTTTGTATGATTCACATTAAGTAGACACCTGAGCTTCACCATTTCATTACAAAGGGGTTAGAATGTCTCAAAGGAGCTGTGTGTGTGGTTCCACNGCACTTTGTCCTACCTTTTTTGTGGTAGCAGAAGACTTGTATTCCCTGAAAGAAACAAGGTCCGAAAGGCTTCCTTGAAAACGGCTTGCTGACGTCATGCCTTTCTCTCCTTTATCTAGCTCCGCCCCGTTCTGCTCTTGGGTTTCAGTTATCTGATTTGGTGACTGATAGGGAATAGAGAGAGGGAGGTTCAAATTCCTAGGGACCTTTTTAAAGTGACAGTGAATTGCCTATAGTCTTCAACTTACCTTGGGAAAGCCAGAAATTATGTTGCAGCTGTATCTTTAGGGTGTCTGTCTCCTTGGCATAAACACAAAACAGCCCTCTCCAAAAGCGGAAACAAAACTGGGCATAATAGTCCATATTTGTGATCCTAGCACTTGGGGGTGGAGGCAAGCAGATCAGAAAGAAATTCAAGTTCGTCTTTGGCTTGACATAGTGAGTAAGAGGCCAGGCTGGGAGACACGAAACTCTGTCTCAAAAATAAAATAATAAAATAAAAATGTGGATGGTGGAAGTGATAAAGACCAATTTGTTGGGGCCAGAAAGATGGTTCTGCAGGTAAAGTGTGTGCCACACAAGCCTGAAGACCTGCGTTCCATCTCAGGAATTTTCACGTAAAGGTGGAAGGAGAGAAACAGTTCCACAAAGTTATCCTCTGACGTCCACATATCCACCGTGGTTTGTGCTACCACCCCCTGACCCCGAATACATAAAATAATACATTTTAAGGTAAAAGAACATAAACACACATTGTGAAAGTTTTAGAAGGATTAGTTTTAAAAAATAATTAAAATATTGATGAATATACTCCTTGGGGGAGCAATTGAATTTCCAGTATTCATTGTCTCTCTAGGGTCCACATTGTAGTTAATAAGATAATGGAATGTCCTTACCAATAATTTATGCCAGTGCAAGCCAAAGAATAGCATGCTGGTATTTTATCTTTTTAAAGATTTTATTATTTTTAAAATTATGTACATATGTGTGGTTATATGCNTGTGTAAGTGCAGGTGCTTGCAGAGTCCCGAAGAGGGTGTGGAATCTTCTGGAGCTAGAATTACAAGTAATTGTGACACACCCNACATGGGTGCTGGGAACCAAACTTGGGTCCTCTGTAAGGTCAGTATAAACTCTTAACCACTGAGCCATCTCTCCAGCCCCATAGTATTTTTTTGGAGACAGGATTTTATATAGCCCAGGCTGATCATGAACTTGCTATATAGTTGAAGATGGCTTTAAACTTGTGGTCCTCCTGCCTCTACCTCCTCAGTGCTGGAGTTACTGGCATGCACCCCCACACCCAGTGTGTGCTAGAGACTGAACCCAAGGCTTCATGCACACTAGACAAGCTCTCTACCAAATTGAGCTACATACCTGGCTACTCAGCTACTCTGCCATCTCAGTGCTTGACTTGAGACTTCAAATGGGAATTTATAAGTTTAAAGCAAAACCAAATGAATGAAAACCCAATATGTCACGCCAGCTCTGCCCTTATATTTTTGCATTTACTTTAAATTCCTAAGTGCTTTATTTTAGATTTTAAAGAATTGTCNTTTGTTATTTATACACATACATTGTTTAAAGAATCAAATAGTTCTATAAGGATTTTATTTTAAAAAAAAGAAAAGAAAAAGAGCTGCCCCATCTTTCATATTTTTTTCTTTAAAAATTTTCAAAATTATGTTTTACTTGTTTAATGTGTGTGTGTGTGTGTGTGTGTGTGTGTGTGCACGCACAAGAGTGCGTGCATGTTTGTGTGTATATATCATCTATACCGTATAGCAAGAGTGTGGAGGTCAAAAGGTAACATGTCGGAGTTGGTTCTCTCCTTCCACCATGTGAGTTCTCGGGGTTGAACATAGGTCATCAGGCTTGGCAGCACCTTTGCTGACTGAGCCATCTCACTGATCAATCCCTTCCACTTTCTTTACTACAGAGATAACTAGCCATCTCCCATCTCGGGCTGTTGATCTTAGTGTGTCTCTACGTCTCTAAGGGATTTCAATGAATTCTTGCTTTTTGGTATTTCTGGTTTAAGAATTTCCTAGAGCTTTAGACCGGGAAAGGTGGAAGTAGTGTTCTTTCCTCCCTGCTTCTNCCACATGGGTACGCTCTCCATTTCTCTTCTCAATAATGTAACGTCAGTTCCATCATTATGATGACATACATATGCCAAGTATGCCAGCTAGCCAATGGCTTTTCTGGAGGGCTTAGTTTTCCTTTCATTGAATTACTTCATTGTTTTAAAACTCTTAATGGACTTGGGACTCATTGGCTCTTANGCTCTGTCTGTCTTTCTCCCACTCCTGAGGTACTCATATTTCTAACATCTCACTTCCCTGAAAAATCTCTCTCACAGACTCTTCTGATGGAGTCCACTCTATTTTCAGTGTCCAAGCCACTCCCTTCTCTGTTACCCTGGGAATTCCTTTTATTTCATTCTGTTCTTCTTTCTCACACTATCTTCTTTCTTGCTTTGCCCTCTCTTATTTGGGTTTTGTTTTGTACTTGGGACCGAAGATCAAACTTCCAAGAGCTCTACCATGGAGCTAATATCCCTTACTCCGGGAAACAAACTGCTGTGTTTTCTAAGAACTGGGGCCTGATGTGTTAAAAGTACTGAAATCATCCTTGTCTAGAGTAAATCTTCATTGCAGTCTCCTGGTTATTAGCACTTCTAAGGAGAAATAATCTAGGAGTAGTTCTGAGTAGTTCTGAATGCTCAACTCCACTGGCTTAGGCGCCATTGCTTTGTCCGTTCTCCACTGCAGCTGCGCTGTTTCTCTGCACCCTTTCTGGAAGCCAGCAGGAGCTTCTCCTTGCAGCCAGCGTACCGGAATTCAGTTCTGCGTCTTGTCTTGGTTCTGTTTTCATCCACCCTTCTGCACATCCAGAAGGCACTGTCAGTCTGAAAATCCATTTGATCTTTCAGTCAGAAGCAGTTTTCTCCAATTCTTCCTTTGATGGCCCTCTCCCTTTTTTCTATTGTTCCTTATCGGATGCCCGTGCTTTGGATTCTTACCCATTTGATTCAGTCTCTACGTTTCTTAATCTCGTTGCTTTATTTCTATCCCTTCCCATTTTCACTCTGATTTCTGGGGGGAAATTCCTTTCTGTTATTTTCTAATCTTATGTTCCAGTTGACTTCTGCTGTCATGCTGTCCTGTCTCTAACTCATACGGTCCCTGGTCCCCAGGTGTCCTGTGTAATATGCTCAGATGCTTGGGATTCCCAATATTCTTACCCTATTTAAAATGAGGGATGAACAACTTGATGAGAACCTAAGAGTACATGGTCGGGGAGCTGAGAGCTTTATCATGGGCAGCTGAAGAACCCCTGAGACCAGATTTTTAGGTCTTTCCCTTTTAAATTTACTTATTTACTTGATGAAAGAGTCTTGTATAGTCTAAGCAGGGCAGGTTGCTGAGGATGAATTTGAACTTCTAATTCTCTTGCTTCTACCTCTGTGGTGCTGTTATAGGCATGCACCACATGACGATTATGGACTTCTGGAGATATAATTAAGAGCCTTGTGCATTTTGGTAGTCACTCCACCAACTGAGATACACTCCTGCCCCATTAAAGTACAGTCAAAGCAATCCCGAGTTAATAGTTTCCTTTTCCCTCCCAGTACTATGGATTCAACCTAGAGCCTCAAGTATGTTAGGGAATTGCTCTGCCATCGAGCTACAGCCCTAGGGCTTTTCTTGTCGGCTTGTCAGATTTCCTAGAGAAGCCTTTTCTAAACTCTTCCTTGTGAGATGAAGTCTCAACTCTCTGAGAGCCAGGTGAAGAAGGACCAGCTGCCTCTGAGCAGTACACCTATGCCTCCTGCAGACACACNATGTGCCGTCTCATCAGAGCCAACTGCTCCTCACTCCCTCATCAGAAGGTGAACCATCTATTCCTGGGGCAGGGGAAAGCCGTTGCTTGGCTGCATGCAGAACAGAGGATGACACAGGTCTACCTGCTTTTGAACACATTTTTATCCAGTCCTCATTTACCTCCGCATCTTTACTCCCTCCTCTCCTCCTCCGTCTGTCTTATTATTCTTTTAAAATATTTAGTTTTTAGTTTATGAGTGCTTTGCCTGCATGTATATATGTGCACCACATGCATACAGTGCCCCTGAAGGCTCTGGAACAGGAGTCACAGGGGGCTATGAGCTGCTGAGAACCAAACCCAAGTCCTTGCAACAGCAGCGAGTGCTCTTAATCCCTGAGCCATCTCTCCAGCTCCTCAGCCTTCATCCTGGAGGCTATTGACACAGTCAGCTCTTAGCTTCTTTGCTGTTTGCTGAGGTGAGTCAGAGTGGCTCAAGGCTTTTCTCTGTGATAGCTTAGAATTGACTACTTTTGGAGTTTGTCGGTTTTTCTGCAGTGTGGCACTCATCTGTTTTTCCAGCTTTCAAAATTTCATTACTACTGTCTCTCCTCTTGCTTGGGCCTTTTTAGAGTTACTGTTGTGTAGCAGTTTCCTCTGAGATTAAAACCTTTCATCTTGGAGGGAAGCTCGTCAAGACCCAAGATGTTTACAGGCAGGTGAAACAGCTCCACAGTCTAATGAGGAGGTGAAACGTTCCATCTTGCAGGGAAGCTCCTGAAGACACAAACGTCTCAGAACAGCTTCAGAAAGTCCCTGAAACTGAGCAGGCTCACTAGGCTCCTCCCCCTCCAAGCATGTATAGAAGCTGTCAAAACAGCTGAAAAATCACTCTCAGACAAGCTGTGCTGTTTACATGAAGTTTAGACTGACCAGCCTGGGGGAAGCAAAGACAAGAAAAGCAGATGAACTGCCCAGAAGAAACAAAGACCAACCGTACTACCAGGAAAGGGCATCCTAAAACCTGTTGAGCTACCCGAAGGCTGTGCAGTGTGCTCCAGGTTCCCCGCTTTGTGAGATTTCATCCACACTGGGGTGGGCTTTGGTGATGCAGCTGTCTTTAAGTCATTTCTGCTCCTGTAAATAACCCCTCACCCATATTCCTGTAAATAACTCCAATACAATTTATTGGCTCACCCAAATTGGACTTTGGTAGTATCCGTACTTCGATCTGTTGTTGGTTTCTTTCTTTCTTTCATTCTTTTTTTTTTAATCTTTTCTTTCTTTCTTTTTTTTCTGTTTAGACAGAATTTCTCTGTATAGCCTTGGCTGTCCTGGAACTCACTCTGTAAACCAGGCTGGCCTTGAACTCACAGAGATCCTCCTGTCTCTGCCTCCCGAGTGCTGGGATTAACCGTGAGCACCACCACCACCCGGCTGTTGTTGGGTTCTTATCTGAGATGAGTGAACACTGTTCACATTTCCCCAGGAAGAGTGTCACACAATTATTTCCTATGATTCAGCTTGAAAATGAAACCAGATTGTGTGTGTGTGATTGTGTGTGTGTGTGTGTGTGTGTGTGTATTTTCAATCTACCATATTTAGCCAAAAGTTTCATCATCTGAAATTTGACGTTTTTTTTTGGCCTTTATTTGGCCTGATGTTAGAATTGAATTGATCCTTTATCTTTATTTTTCAAGAAGGAAATGAATTTGTTGAGCTCTGGGGGAATCACTTTGTCACTAGAATAGTTTTAAAGCTGGGGGTGTGGAGAAGGACATCACAGCCTGATAAGAGGGGGAACAAGCTAGCCAGGCTCATCAAGGTGATTTTGACAGTCCTCCAGGTGGACAAGACAAAGTACAAAATTAAGATGGGAGGTAAATTTGTCACCAGGAATGAGTATATACAGGACCCAAAGTATTTAGCACATAGTTTGGTTCAGTGTATTCCTTCTTTTGTGTAGGAGGAAGGAAACACAGAATAGCCCTTCTGAGATCATAGTAAGAAATGCACATCCATGACATGGGATTTATGAGGATGAGAACACAGAACCCAGGTCTCACATGGTGGAAGGAAAGAACAGATTCATACACATATATACATACACAAAATAAATGCTTAAAAAAATTCTTTCCAGGGAAGGCATTTTTGCTACAGTCGGTTCTCTACATTTGGATGATGGAGTGTGTGGATCCAATCACCAATTGAAAATATTTGAAAAGATAATATGTTTTCTGTGTGAACACACGAAGCCTCCATTTTCTTGTCACCATTCCCCAAACAGTGTACCCTAACAGCCATTTCCATCGCATTTGCATTGTGTTATGGTAGGGGTCATAAGTAACTTAGAGGTGACTGAAAGGACCTGGGAGGATATAGGGAAGTCACATNCAAACACCAAGCCATTTTAATCAAGGNGCTTGACCAGTCACAGAGTTTTCATATCTGTAGGGAGTCCTGGATCAGATTTTCCCTTGGATTCTGAGGAGTGGCTGTGTTGCCTTTTTCTCAAATTGAGGTTAATTTAAAATCTAGGTATGTAACTGAGTGAAGAGAGGGGAGAAACAGGAGAAAAAGAGAAGGCCAGACAGAGACNCAGACAGACAGACGGACACACTTGCACATGCAGGCTCTTAGGAGAATGAGATGAACAGGACAGGCAGAATTGGAAGGTGACCAATTAAGACATTAAGTGTTCTGTGACACATGGACGCATCTGTATTTGGCTCTGATAACAAGGCCATCAGCTCATTTTCAGGGGGCTGCTGCCTTCTTCAGCTCAATCCTCAGATCAAAGCAGAACTGTCCGCCTGCATTTTTCAGCCAGAATGGGGATGCTAATTTATACTCCTTAATGTGTGATGGTGAGAGACCCCTTCAATTAACTGAATTCTATAGCCGGCAAAATAAAAGGTACACAAAAAAGAGGTGCAGGCTGGAAGAGCCGAAATTCTCATTAAATCAAAAGGTCCAGTATTCATTACCTCGTGCATCTGAGGCTAAACACTAAATATGGGGATCATCAAAGGAGATTTAATGGGTTAAATTGAGACTATAATCTAATTAAAATATTAGACACNGCTAAATAGTTCTTTGATATTCATCTAAAGCTTTCATTAAAAATAGGTGCTTGAGGTTTGTAACATAGGAGATTATCAATTTTAAGTAGGGACAACAAATTTAGGGACCTCATCTGNACCACTTCAAAGTGTCACCATTGTGTGGGTGCAGNGAAAACGGGGATGGACCTCACTGCCAGGTGACAGAAAGAATGGAATAAGAGGTAGGGCCAGCCGGGCTTTATGATCCTCATTTTGATCACTGCTTGGGTGTCAGAGACTGTAGCTGACTATTCAAGGGGGAGAGTTTGCCATAAAGGAAAAAAGTGGGGCCCAAATTATTCATTGTAGAACACTCTTCACTGAGTTTATTCAGAGTAGTCTTTGCTTTTCTCTGTGTAGACAGTTTTTCACAAGATGAATTTTTTTTGTACTGTCATATTGGCAGTATGGGTGCAAGCTTAGGATCCATGGTGAGGGAGATGGTTCCGTGGATAAGAGCACTTGCTTGGCAAGCATGAGGACCGGAGTTCAAATCTCCAGCACCCACATAAAAAGTCAGGCATGACTGCCTGTGCCTGTGACCTTAGGGAGTGGAAACAGGCAGCTCCTGAGAGCTCACTGGCTAGGCAGCTTAGCCAAAATGAGACCCTGTCTCAAGGAAATAAAGTGAAAAGTAACAGAGAAAGACACCCAATGTTTTACTCTGGCCTTTTGCATGTGAGTATGGATGTGGAGACAAATTTACACAAACCTTGGAACTACAACAACAAAGAATCAACTAAAANNCAGGCTAGGAGTCCCATGATCATGGCTGGCTTCTACGAACTGACAATTCAATAAAAGCGTATGTATGAAGTCTGAGGAGGAATGTCAAGGCCTTACTAAATATGTTTTCCTAGATATCTCACATTGCTGTCACCCTCTCAACCTGTCAGAGCGATGCAATAGCAAAGACCATTTATCCAGCTTATTGGAAATTAATTACTTATGTGACCCAGGTTTGCAAAGGGGAAATAAAAAGGTGATGGAGAGGCAACAGGAGACGTAAACCTGTCTACCAAATTTCCCTCTCTTCATATTTTTCTAAAGAGCACTGCATCGCTGGATAGAGCTGAAAAAAATACCTATTCGTTCTACATCTTATTAGATTTTGCAATGTATTGTTTTTATAANATTTTGGGAAGCCCTGACTGTCTAGTTGTTCTACTGAACANAATTAAGTCATCAACAGTGAAATATGAGGCTGTTTCAGACAGTGGCATCATTTAGGGAGTGAANAGGTGAAAAGTCTTCCATTAAAAGCTGCTTGCTGGAGAAACTGGTACTTATGTTCTCCCAGTCCCTTTATGAGAAGGATGTATGCTNTTGCTNAAGGACNCCACTGAGTAGAAATGGACACTAGATTCAGTGTGGAAGCTGTGGGTGAGGAGACCATTCNGAATACCACTGGCTTTCAGCCATGCTGAGTGACTTCTTAGTATATTTTAGAAGTGGAATAGATTAAATATAACTTTGAGTGTGCTTGTACATGTGTGTGTACGTGTGTGTNTNTGTGTGTGTGTATGTGTGCATGTGAAAGTCAAGGGTGGATATTGGATATCTTCCTCGATTGCCCTGGTTTCTCATTGAACGTGGANCTCATTGACTTTACTGGACTGGCTATCCACTGAGTTCCTGGGCTCTGCNAGTCTCTANCTCTCCNACCCCCACAGTGCTAGGGTTACAGGTGTGTGGGTACTGGGGATCCAAACCCAGACTCTCACTTTAGGACTGAGCCATCTCCCCCAGCCTTAAATGGAACTTTTCTAAGAGTGCATATGTGGTGGTTTGAAAAGGTATGGGCCCATAGACTCATGTGTTTGAATGCTTGGCCCATAGGGAGTGGCACTATTAGGAGTTGTGGCCTTGTTAGAGTGGGTGTGGCTTTGTTGCAGGAAGTGTGTCACTGTGGAGGTAGACTTTGAGGTCTTATACGCTCAAGCTATGCCCAGTGTGGCACACAGTCTCTCCCTGTGGATCAAGATGTAGAACTCTCAACTCCTTCTCCAACACCGTGTCTGCCTGCATGCTGCCTTGCTTCCCTCAATGAAGATAATGGACTAAACCTAAAGTGGGGGATTTAACAAGGCAACTCTACATAGTTAAAAGGAGATTTATTTAGGGGTAACTTACAGCCCTTAAAGGGATTGGTTACAGGATCCAGGAGAGGTGAGGTGCAGTCCAGCGGGGTTCTCTGGAGAACTCTGACTTGGTCTGCAATCCAGCATTCAGGCTNATGAGGAGCCAAGAGGGCCAGCACGTGTGTATCTTGGGTCTTAGGGGCTCCTGTCTCGGCCATGCCCCAAGGCAGGTCATAGGTAGGCGTGGCAGTTACTGGCTGCCTCACAGGGCTGGTGCTTCAAGGTCAAACCTGGAACAGCTACCCACTACATAAACCTCTGAAACTGTAAGCTAGCCCCAATTAAATGTTTTCCTTTATAAGAGTTGCTGTGGTCATGGTGTCTCTTCACAGCAATAGAAACCCCAACAAAGACAACATGTTTCACCTTAATTTTCCCTTTATAGTATAGAAATAGTATTGTTTTGTTTGGCATTATAGACAATTTCTTAAAATCACTGATGTAGTGAGTGAGCACTGTAGACCAACAAAATCTGCCCNAAAGCAGAGACTTCACTTTGTTGCTAGAGTTTTCAACTCTTTCCTTCCTGGGAAAATAACAAAAGAGGCAGATGGAGCATTTGTGTGCTTCTGCCTGTTTCTGTCCATTGGGAACAGAAACTATGAAACCNTACTCAGCCTTAGGGATGAGATGCCCTGTACCTATACTNGAGAGTNNGCTGAAANGCATGTCAGGTAACAGTATTCTTATAAAGACCATACTGGGCACAGCAACCATAATTTTTCCTTAAGAAATTCCTNTTTTCAAATGCTGCTTCTGATGTCACAATAATATNTATCATGATATACATGTCATGATTATATATATGATATANACGTATATACCAATAACATCTTAGGGAGATTTAGTTAAGCTTAGTATCTGCAGGATGTCCCCCAAATTCAATTTTCTTCCCTGCTATTTTTCAATAAGTAATTAGGAAAGAAACCCCATCTGAGTTGACCGAGGCTGCTATTGTGGACTGTTTGCTGTCAACTCAGGGTTCTCAATTANCTCCGGTGTTGTTATAATCACTGGACGTGTTTTCAAACAACTCCCAGTTAATAACTGTTGGGATGAAGAGTCATTTTCTCACTGTCGATGAGACTGTGCACGCTCATGCTTGCTGTGATGTTTTGACAATGATTCATTAACCAATAATAAGCCCCAATTGGACCCATTAGACATCATTGCCTTTCCTGGGATTACCTTTTATTTTGTTCCTCAATATTGTCTTTTCTTGACTTAGTTTCTGGATAAGTCCCAAGAGACTCCTTACTACACAAAACAGTATAAAGAAGACAGCTGTCATTAAATTCAGCTACTTGTAAAT